>CAUZXS010004491.1:0-57500 GCA_963585895.1 Sepioteuthis lessoniana
CAACTTTACTTTACTTACTTATTTCTGTCTTATCGTAGAGTCAAACATATGAAGGAATAGTAAAAAATAAGATAACATATTCTTAAAAATATCAAAACTTTATTTCAACTAATTTAACTAAAGAGACCAATTCAAAGACTTAAACTTACATCTTTATTAAAAGAATCATTGCTCAACTTCCATCATCTGGTCAAGCCAATTTTATTGGCATGGCATGAATTTATATATTACTTTACATTGCTACAATAAACAATTGGTTCGTTTAAATGGAGACATTGAAGCAGAAAATAACTTATTTTTGATAAAGAATCGGATCGATGATTTTTCCTGAACGACAACGTCCCCCCCCATGTTGCAAATGATACATAGCAAAGAATGATGGATATTAAAAAAAACGTTTTTTTCATATACCGTGCGTTCTTTTTAACTATTGACAAAAGAACACTCACCATCTCTGTGTTGCATTTCTTCTCTATTAGATGTTCTATACAATACGAGATATCTTGAAGTTATTAACTTGAAAACCAGTCTCGATTTTTCATGTCTCAGTGAGTGTCTTAGACACATGTGACTTATCTGATATCGTTGTAGTAAGTATACTCGGCAACCAGAGTTCAAATCCTAGTAAAAGTTGATTGCACATTGTGCTCATGCCCGTGAAAAGGACATAAATCTTTCTCTTGTTCCGTGAAACTATGGGTAAATAGTAGGTTTGAAAAGGCTCTTTTGCTTTGGCATAGAAAACGCTGCAGTTCTCTGATTAAAAACTGGTCTGTTCAAGGCGGAGAAAGTAGGTAAATAGATACGACGACAACCAGCCTAGTATAACGAAAACTAAATTCAAGTCGATGTTTTTCCGCTTAAAAATTGGCTTTAAAAAACATCCCACCTAAAAATGAAGGGGTTCGGTAAATATATATCTTACGTACAGTGAAAGCAACGTAAAAATACGTTAATGGGTGAATGTTGCGTTACAGGCTCTTGGAGAAAGTTTGAAGGGACAAAGTTTGAGATAAAGACATGGATTCATACCAGGAAAAGGAATTAGTTTGACATCTGGTTAGAGAAAAATACCAACCACTTTATTATTGATATTGCAATTTCCCTCTTGACCGATCTCTAAAGCGAGGAGACGTGAAGTCCTATTCTTGAGTCGATAAACGAAAGATCTTATTATTTCATGGATCGTAGCCCAATCCCAAATGGAGGTAGGTGGTTTGGCTAGCCCTAAAATTTTCGTCATATCCTATCATTTGCTGGTTACTGACTGCCGGACCTATTTAAAAAAAACTTCACCTATCGCGTGGGATCGTTTCTTTCACCCAACGTGAGAGATTCTGTGATTTCTATCTCACAACCGAACAGCAAGTTAACTGGTGGTGTATGGCCGCCACCATTCAGCCAAGCATCAAATTCCTTGATGGGAAAAGACAGCCGCTATATCACTCTGAATAATGAGCACTTGATTTTATATAAATAAAAGATTGTGTGTGTGTGTGTGTGTGTGTGTGTGTGTGTGTGTGTGTGTGTGTGTGTGTGAGACAGAGACAGAGACTGGTTGAATCTTTTGTACCTATCTAATATGTACTGTTACGAAACTTCTTCTCAAATAATGCGATCGAAGATATCTTTCTGTTTAAAATGGTGGATTTCCTAACACGAAAAGTTTCCGTCTTTGAAAATTGAACACAAGCAAAAACAAATAGAAAACCTCTATCATCAACACGAACATTAAAGTGATAAGAAGAAAAAAAAATACTTCTTTCTAATTATCAAAGGAAGAAGTGTCTGAGTGGAACAGCGGTAATGAAACTAATTCTGATTGTTGACATGATAATCGAAAATAAATTAAATTATCAGGTGCTGAATTATGTATATCAATCCGTATAAATGGGTACCACCCCCATGTGATGAAATTACATCAGAAAAAAATCATTATTCAATTCATTGTTCACTGAGACAAAAAGAAAATAAATAAAAAAAAGTAGAAGCTGAAATAAGTTTATATATACATTTATAGTGTGATATATGTAGTCATCCACAGACAGATCGGTTTCGTTCTATCAGAACTCATCAGTGTGGCTAGACATATCCCGTAGCTGGGATCGAAACCCGGTTGACTCAAACGCCAATCCAAGCTTCTAACCCTCAGCCATGAGGAGCCAGTAGCAGCGATGTAATTTTTTAAACGGTTATGAATCCCAATTAATATTGTTTACATACATCCGTTTAACGGCTACCGTGACCTCAATTCATAAATGAAGAGACCTGCAATAAACGCTAATGGCAACACGATTACTTCATTCGCAAGAGAACTCAACCCTACGGGGTTAGGGGAGTATATATCTCTATAGTCATCCACACACATATATATATATATATATATATATATATATATATAGATAGATAGATAGATAGATAGATAGATAGATAAAAGTGACAAGAAAAATTGGAATATTCATCTTTTGATTTCTCTAAACTACTTACGACCTTTGGTCATCATCACGAGAAAAATGTTGTTTTTTTTTAAAGACAAGTTCTTTCATTTTTTAATGTTTTTAAAACCTTTCTAACAGACTTGATATGCTCGGAGAAAATGACCAGAAATGTCCAGGTTAAATAATATTAATATTTTGAATGCAAATTATTTTCTGGTATTCAAGTGTTTTCTGTTGACATTTATATATTTCTCGTGAGGGTTGATGAGTTTTTTTTATATACTTGAGAAGAGCGCATTTTAAAGTAGCTGTGACGGTTCGGGTAGCTTATTTGTTTATTTTGGCGTTTGAATCTTCCCAAGCCTGCCAATCTTATTTCAATGCTTAATAATTAGGTTTGATATTAAATATAAATAGTGCACGTGTTTATCTGCGTTTTAACAATTTGTTTTTGTTTTTTTTTATCATTGGTTTTATCCTTGAATCTTTTTCAATTTCATCTCTAATGATAAACCTTCTACCACTGTTAAAATCGTGACTGTTTGAGCAGAAAGGTTATTATACTGGTAGTAGTTTGTTGTAATCGTGAGACTTGATTCTGTCTCTATTGTCTAAAGTAAAATTGACTATTCTGATTTTCCAATATATTGTTTTTATACATATATATCAAACATTTTAAACTCTTTCCAGATAAGTAATCTTTTCCCGCTTAAGTTTGAGATGTTAATAATACTCTAAATTTTCGTCAGCAAACCTTTCATATGAAGATATCATAAACATGTCATGTTGGTTGCGATTATAAATCTTCTCTCATTAAATAAACAATAAACGAAACTGAATTCTTCCCGGTTGTGAAACTCTTTCACGTCAACAACATCATCATCATAATCTTCAACAGCCAAGACTGAAATAAAAATCCCGTCTTCGTTACCAAGATGTCACAGTTTCTCGGGAAGGCAATTGTAAGAAATTTAATTCAAGATTCCAATCAAATTGTTATCTTCACAGATAGAGTCTTATCACTTTAATGTAACAAAAAACAATGAAGGGACTGATACTTTCGGTCCCTTAAAATACAAGAACAGAATTAATATATATATATACATATATATATATATATATATATATATATAAATATATATATATATATATATATATATATATATGTATATATATATATATCCTGTCGATTTCCGACATGAAAGTTTTCGTAATGAGACTACTTTAAAAAAAGTGAGATTTTAATTTCTTCTGGCATGGTTTCTGTGTTTAATGGCATATTAAACTTTGTTGATTATTTAATGCCAAAGCCGCCCTTTTAGTTGAACAGTAGTGGAACTATTAAAATAATGGGTTTTAGGTTATATATATATATATATATATATATATGTGTGTGTGTGTGTGTGTGTGTGTAAACCTCAGAGATATTAAAACCTTTTTTTTTTATTAATAGTAAGTAAAAGTAAGTAAGTAAAGTTAGCGACCATAGTCGAGGGTGACCCGAAGGCTCCCTTTTCGATAGCTACTACACCAAGGTGTAGGGGAGGGCGCTACTCCATTCCCAGGATTGCTCCACTTTACCCTTGAACCGTACCTTATAATGCTGAGTGTTAAGCAAGGTGGTATCAAGTACCATTTTTAAAGTCTTTGGTATGACTCGACCTGGGATTGAACCCAGGTCTCCCGGGCCATTGGCGAACACTCTAACCGCTGGGCCAATAATTACTAAAATTATCATACATTAAAAGAGTAAGAAATATGTTCTTAGTTCCCCACTCCCGTTTAAAAAAAAACAACGCAACAAAAAACGAAATGTACCGGAGGTTACATCTCTCCTTCTCTCTCTCTCACTCTCTCTCTCTCTCTCTCCCTCTCCTTCTCTCTCTCTCTCTCTCCTTCTCTCTCTCTCTCTCCTTCTCTCTCTCTCTCCTTCTCTCTCTCTCTCTCACTCCTTCTCTCTCCTTCTCTCTCTCTCTCCTTCTCTCTCTCTCTCTCTCTCTCTCTCTCTCGTCACTTCAGGATATCGTCGATCACAGCATTGAGTTTCATATACGTGTAAATTACACATTACCATAATTATTTTTGAGAGAAAAAGGTTTTTTTTTATTTTCCTTTGTTATACGCACGATTTAAAAATGTTATTGTTTTTTTTTCTTTAGTTGAGACAGCATCTTCTACTAAGTTGACAGTTTACACTTTGTTTTCACTACTTTTTTGATAGCTCTTTAAAACATTCCTATTAGGTGGCAAATTACCCTCCGAATTTGCATTGATGTCGGCAAGAAGAATCCTGTTTTTATCTTTATTTCAACTTTTTCTAAGTTGTGCTGATGTTTTTTTTTTTATTTTTATGTGTATTAGGCACTAAATTTCCACTGAAGAATAAGTGGATTTATACTTTTCGAAAGAAGATTTTTGTAAATTGAATATAAATAAATCCAAGTGAAACTGACTTAATTCTCTGTCAATTCCACTTTCTGTATCACTTGTAAAATTACCAAAACAGAAATGAATCAAGTATCATTGCAACTGATATTAATCGTAAACACATAAAAGAAGCCAATAAGAACGTGCATCGGATATGAAGTCTGTAAAGAAGGCGGGTTAATAACATACTGAAATGAATCTGTAAAAAAAAAGATATATTTTTAAATTTGTCAGCTTCATTTGAATGAATTCTCGTTTACATGGGATCTCTCTCTCTTTCTCTGTCGATCTCTCTCTCTTTCTCTCTCTCTCTCTCTGTCTCTCTCTCTTTCTCTCTCTCTCTCTCTATCTCTTGACCCGATTCAAATGTGAAATTTTCCCGAGTCGCTGACGAAGAGAGAATGAATATAAGTTATTTCTAAATATCAACTGGTGTAAAAATGTATCCTCCTCTAAAAAGGTAAAGCCTTAATAAGGAAAACATTGTATTGAAATCAAAATGCAATAATACATTGGTTTTACTAGATTAAATACACATATTGTTTGCTTTATCATAATATTTCAAATATTTCAACCAAAGGTATTTTCTCTATTTGAAATGACGTTAATATTATGCATTGATTTCTTTGCACTGTTTTCTCACGCTTTATAATGTCAAACGTCTTATACTCCAGCATTATTTTTATGTAATCTTGACTGAATGGATGTTAATACAATACATTGATTTTTTTTTTACTATTTTCCAATGTTACTGAGTAATATTAATTATAGTTGGTTGGTTGGTTGTTTCGTTTTATGGCGTACAATCCCTTTTTACGTCATTTAATGCCGAATCATGTAATTTTGATAAGTTTCAAACAATTCAGTTAAGTATGCGTATAGTTTTTTTAGCACACAGTTAAATGTCAAAAACAGTTGTATTTTTAAAAAAAATTCAGTTTAGCAGGAGTACATGGTTAAGTTTTATTCGACATATAGATAGGACCTAATCGGGTTCTACAACTCCGGGTCCGAATGAACCAGGGAAAGATGGTAATAAGCGGTTACTCCGCATTCACCAAAACTCCAGCATTACTGGAGCCTCACTATAAGATTGTTTAATGTCATATCCAGGACACTCGTTGGTGGAGACTTACCTCTCTCAGAGATTCAGTCGATGTTTTCTACAGCCCCAGTCGACAGGGCAATATTAATCATACTTCTATCACTTTATAATCTGGCGTGGAGGTGCCCAAGATGTAATGGTTATCGTCGCAGGAAATGGACACGGAGACACGAGTTCAAATCATCGACAGGACTGATTGCGTTTCACATAGCACTAATACCCTTGGGAAAGGTATGAATCCAATTATTCTCCCTCCAGCTATGGGTAAATAGTAGGGCAGATTAGGTTCTTCAGCCTTGGTTAGGTAACTAGTCTAGGAGAAGGAAAACTCTGAATTCAAACCTGTTAAACTCCGCTTAAAAAAATTGACGTTGTGTCATATCCTGCCCGAGCGGAGGGGTTGGGTAAATAGGATCACTTTATAACCTGGCATCCATTAATATTTTTTTTTTTATTAAGGGAGTTTACTATTATAAATTGATTCTTTGATACGATGTTTCCATATCTTCTTTGAGCAGAGTCCTTTTTTCCTGTTATGTATTGATTTGAGGCGTGATTAGTATAACGGTTATCCTAGAAAATAAAATCTGCGATCCGAATTGAAATCCTGAACGATATTGTTTGCGTTTCACTTGGAACTAATGCAGAAGGAATGAATCCATCTTTTCTTTTTTCGTAAATAAAGAATTATTGACAATGGGCAATTCGAACTAAATTCACTGAATATATATATAAATATGATTATTATCACAATCAAGCATTTACAAGTAATTTCAAGTTTCGGCATTGGATAACCAATGTGGAGTTGATATGCCGTTAAAAATAAACCAAACCAAACCAAACCAAACCAAACCAACCCTAATACATTCATTCTGCTATCGAGAAGATCTGTAATAATCAATTTTGGCCAATGGAATAGAACAATTACGCTATATTATACTGATAATCGATTAGTGAGGGTGCGAGGGTAAGTATGATATTTGTCGCTGCCTCCCACCAGACAGGACTTGACACGAGGTCAAAAGCCCGAAGGCCGATTAAAGTGGGAATAAAAGGGAGGGGAAGGTCAGGAATGAGCTGAGATTCGAACCCTGCTGGTCTGTGCTGCTCATCGACCCACTAAGTGCAATGTTGGTCTAATGAGCCAAGCAGCTTCACGAATCCAAATTTGGATCCGGGCACGTATGCCGGGTTATCATATTTACTAACCCCTCCGCTCGAGTAGGATATAACACAAGGTCAATTTTTAAGCGGAGTTTAACAGGTTTGAATTCAGAATTTTCTTTTTCCTAGACTAGTTGCCTCACCAAGGTTGAAGAACCTAGTCTGCTCTACTATTTACCCATAGCTGGAGGGAGAATAATTGGATTCATACCTTTCCCAAGGGTATTAGTGCTATGTGAAATGCAATCAGTCTCGTCGAGGATTTGAAATCGTTTCGCCGTGTCCATTAACTACGACGATAATCTTTACACCACGGGCACCTCCGTATGCCGGGTTATAGCTTGAACCAGACAGCAAGGTCTAGTGCTATACATAGGGGACAGAGGTTGCAGCTCGCCCACCCGAAGTTGGCCCAACCGAAGTTGAGGGCCTTTCGGCCTCGAATCTGCCATTGATTTCGATACCCCATCTGGCATGAATGCCAGACGGCCAAGCAAAAGCCGGGAAAGTATAGAAAATCCTCTTGCACAATATATTCTTTAAAGAAACATTTAATAATATATAATTTCAACGTTAGAAAAAATGAACGTTTTAAATTAATGTTCATATTTTAAGTTCTTAAAATGAATATCTGTTAAAGTGTGTTCAAATTTGCTTAAATTTTAACTTCCTTCATTTAACCAATTATTGTTCATAGGCGTCAGTCTGCTCTCTGTACTTTTTGCCAGTAAATTTAGGTTGACGAAAAGTTATAAGTATGGAGGACCTAGTGAGAAAAGAACAAGCAGTTTTCCTGAATTCGAGTAAATCATATGGTAGACTGGGTTATTTAGCCTTCCTGAGGCAACAAATATAAAAAAGGAAAATTCTGCATTCAAACCAGCCATTCTTAGCTTAAAGAGTGACCATGTTTCATATCCTGGTCGAAGCAGGGGAGTTGT
The DNA here is from genome assembly GCA_963585895.1 of Sepioteuthis lessoniana. Taxonomy (NCBI): domain Eukaryota; kingdom Metazoa; phylum Mollusca; class Cephalopoda; order Myopsida; family Loliginidae; genus Sepioteuthis; species Sepioteuthis lessoniana. Next base: position 8,076 of record CAUZXS010004491.1, read on the forward strand.
GTAAATATATACATTCTTTCGGACAAGGTTCTTCATATTGTTATCCTTATCGAAATATTTCACCCGCTGTAATCCTTAGAATTTCTTTGGAGTCTTCGGAATTTACAAACCTACTTGAAGCATCAAACGGATCCTTTACTACAATCACCAGAGAACTGTATAATTTTTATAACTGTCCTGTTGAATCCTTTTTCCGGGGAATTTCAGAAAGTAGAATAATTGACTTGTTCGTACAAAACCTGGTAAAAGACATCTCGTTCTTTGGTTGGTCAGAAATATAAAATGATAGCGGAGAAGAAGAATTGCAAAAAAAAAAAAAAAATATTTGACAACTAAAATTTTTAGAATTAATGTGCTAAGACTCTGATTTTGATGTGTAAGTAGGATAAAAATTTGCACCCGATAGATGCAATGAAATTGTAATGATGAAGCAACTCAACGCAATTTAACATAATTTCAGAAATATAAATGAAAAAGACAGAAAAGATAAAGTAGCTGAAATGAGGAATACCTGAAAAATAAGTAATATCATTCAGATGACTGAATGTATAAAATCAAAAACACTTTATTTGATAAATTCAGACAAAAGTATAGCAGAAAATTTGTAAGGAAGACATGAGAAAGAAGGTTTCTAATCCAAAACTATCGAAAGAGTTACAATAACTAATATAAAAAATATCAGACAAAATACCACCAAATCTAATGTGATTGCGTGGTTTGGTTTTATGGCATATCATCCATTACAGGTTATTTAAAACGAAATCCATTTTTATACATATAAACAGTTCTGTTTTAATCAATTCAGTCTTGCATAAGTACACAGTTCTATTGAACCCATAGATACAAACCTATGAGGGGCTACCACTCTAGGCTAGAGTAATCCTGGGAGCGATGGCAATAAAGAGTTACCCCAAAATCACCAAAGCTCAAGTGTTACTGAAGCCTCACTATCTGATTGTTTAGTTTTACATCCAGGACCCTCGTTGGGGGAGTCTTACCTCTCTGCAGAGATGCAGTCTGTGTATTCTGCAGCCCAAGCCGAATCGGCCTCTAATGGGATGGAAACTTATCACAAATTGTTGAATATACAATTGAGATAAAGACCTTGATAAAAGGTCTAACGTAATGAAAGCATAGAAAATAATGTAACTATGTTACACAGCTCTTTATTCGGCCGTGATTGGTCAGTTCTTATTCTATCACATGACTTTAGTTAGTTCTTCACTTCATCTCTTCTCTGATCCCTCGTGTCAGTCTGGGGTCTCTTTCGTATTGCCATCTTAGTTCTTATTCGTTGATGAGTAATGATAACGCAACCACAACGACATATAGATATTCTACTTTTATTCATTCGCGACATTTAATCATTAATCAGCTTAAACAGGGAATTTGTGAGATGGCGCATTGAGAGTTTCTCACTAATTGACTAACTCATTTCTAACTTGAGAACCATTTTGATCACCGGATTCAAACCATTCAATCAGAACCATGGTCTCAGATTGACCCCTAGTTCAATAGTTGTCTATCAATCAAGTTGAGCTTACTGTATCAACTTGAATGCAACGCAACATGTCAAAAATGAACATCACCGATTTATTATGTCAGAACTAGTTCAAAAAGAAACGCTCGCACACACACCACTAAATCTATAATAAAAGGATTGTTTCAAAAATGGAAAAAGAATGAACTCAGGTAAATATAGCGACTGCAATGTGATACAGAACAAAAAAGATACAAAATAAATAAAGAAAACAGGTACTCCTAAATCAGTGGATTATAGTAAAATAATCGTCAACAAAATGTGCTCATACTTCAAGAACAACATCTTTTCTATGTGCCTTGTCAGTGGAGTGTAGAATACGCTAACTATATCCCCAGCAAAAGAGTAAAAGTTGGCGACCATAGTCAAGGGTAACCTGAAAGCTCCCTTTTCGATAGCTACTACACCAAGGTATCGGGAAGGGCGCTATTCCTTTACCTGGATTGCCCCACTTTACCCTTGATCCTTACCTTATAATGCAGAGTTTTAAGCAAGGTAGCATCAAGTACCATTTTTAAGTCTTTGGTATGACTCGACCTGGGATTGAACCCAGGTCTCCCTGGACACTGGCGAACACTCTAACCATTATGCCAATATCCGGCATAGCAACGGAGTAAAAACCGCAAAAAAAAACATGTCCTGCGTGGGGCGGTCAAGTTTCAGTTCATGACCTCTCGGGAGTGTAGAATCACCTCTTCATTGCCATTACTATCAAGTCCACTCAGACCAGAAGCAGAAGTATTATGTGTTAGGGTCCCATCTTTTAGTAAAATCTCTTTTAAAAATCTTCGGAATGCTTTATGCTACATAACTGTAAATTATTTGTTTTTAGAATAGTTACTTGAAGCTATTATCATTTTCTAAGGATTTTTATTACTCTTGAAAACCATGTAGCTGTACACACAAAAGATTATTATTAAACAAAAATAGTTACTTGAAACCACAGTTTTGTAAGTATTCGTGTTAAGTTGGAACACTTAAAACCATACAGCTATAAGCAGTTTTCTATTAAGAATACTTGATATCACAGAACAGTGAGTAAAAACACATGAAATAACACAAAAAATGTAAATATAAAGGGAGAATGTACGGTAGGCATAAAATAACCCTATAGGAGTTAACATGACTCTAAAATCGATTGGTAAATCATTTCTTTCTACGGTAAAAGTTCAATTAGATATTTTCATTGATATTTTATCTCATAGCCTTGAGGTAAATTTTCAAATTATCTGAAAGATTCTATAGTTATTTTAAATTGTTTTTAAGAGATCTGCGATGCCTTAATAGTCATTGGAAATCTGGGATCCAAAAAAAAAAAAAAAAGACTTATATCATAATATTCTAATTAATATGAGAAAGTCCTATAAAGTTCAAATTTCACCATTTAACACATTGTGTCATTATTACTGAAACAAGGAATTTAAGCACCGTTAGGCCCTTTTGACAACAAAATATTATGTGTAAAAGAAATTCCCGATACTTTTAGCATTTATTAGATTTATTTATTTTGGCAAAAGGCCAGTGCCAACAGACGCACATGCCCAAAATGTTAATTTCATCATAACAAATAATACAATTTAGAAAGTATATTCCTCGTGCTTTGATTTTAAATCATCATCATCATCATCTTCTGCCTTCAGTACGGATATCCCTGACCCTCTCTAGCAACTCCTCCCTATCGTTCATCGACTCTGGCAGGTCTTCAGGCTTCATCCCGTATCCTTACAGAGCTGCTGTATGTAGGTTCGAGCTGGTCGCCCTGCTTTTGCTCGGCCATATGTGGGGATCCGTTGGAGAACATCACTCATGAGCTCGTCCCTGCTTCTCCAGCAGTGTCCTGAATGTCGGGTTCGTCTAACTTTGATAGTTTTCGTGATGGGTGGTGAGTGGCCGTATAGCTGCCGCTTTGTTGGGTGTTGCCTCCAGGTCTTGTTCAATATTGCTCGCAGCATTCTTGTGTAGTTGCCGTCAAGCTTTTTTTACAAAGCCAAAATTTGTGTCGAGTTATCGACTGCTGTAAACGTGTGAATTTGTTTTGCATGATGAATGAGTGTGCGTTTCACTTCAAGCTAATGCCCATCGGGAAAGAGATGGATCCATTTCTTCTCTCTCCCGCTATGAGTGGTAATCTACTAAGCTTCTTGCTTAAATATGGCACAAAGCCAAATGAATGGGACACCGAATTGCAGGTTTGCTAGACAGGTTTGCAAGCCGTTATACTAACCGAGGTGCCCTGCAGCTATGAGTAAATAGTAGGTTAGACTAGGATCTTTAACCCTGGGACGACCACCGATCTAGGAGAAGGACAACTGAATTCACAATCAGCATTAATCTGCTGAAAATTTGACCTTGTCTCACACCCTACTCGTAGTGAAGGTGTTGGGTATAAACAAACTGTAAACGTGTGAAATAGAGGAGATATCTCAATTTTCAATTAGCCCAGTCGGATGGGACTGCAGAATAAACCGACTCCATCTCTACAGATGGGTAAGACCCCACCAACGAGTGTCTTGGATATGACACTAAACAATCTCATGGGGAGCTTCCAGTAATGCAGAGTACCCGCTTTTTGTCATCACTTCCAGGTCCACTCAGGCCCAGAGTGGTAGCACCTGTATACTTATGCTAAACTGAACTACTTTTTATACTTGTGATTGGCATAATGGTTAGAGTGTTCGCCAAAGGCCCAGGAAACCTAGGTTCAATACAAGGTCAAGTCATACCAAAAACTCAGAAAGTGGTACTTGATGCTACCTTGCTCCACACTCAGCATTATAAGGTAAGGGTCAAGTGGAAAGTGGAGCAATCCAGGGAAAAGAATAGCGCCCTCTCCTACACCTTGGTGTGGTAGCTATCGAAAGAAGAGCCTTCGGGTCAACCTCGACTACGGTCGCCAACTTACTAATATTTAAACTATTTACTTATGCTAAACTTAGTTGCTTGATATGGACCTGTTTTTGTATGCTAACCTGGTTTGTTTGAAATAGAACTGTTTTTGATGTTCAAACTGTCCTTACGCTAAACCAAATTCTTTGAAAAAGAACTGTTTTGACATTTAACTGTACGTAAACAAAATCTATATTTATACTAAACTGAATTGTTTGAAATAGAACTGTTTGACTAAACTGAATTGCTTGAAATAGAAACGTTTTTGACAATCAAACTCTGAAATTATGCTAAATTCAATTGTCTGAAATAGAATTTTTTATTTGTATAAAAATGGATTTTGGATTAAATAACCTATAAAGGTTGATATGCCATAAAACACACAAAAAAAACAAATCTAATTTCAAAATGAGTAGAGGTATTATTAAAAAGATAACTGAAACATAAAGACAGCAATTAATACATTCTTAAGTTTCAAGCAAAAACTGAGTAAAATCAATTGAAATTTAAGAACATTGGAATATTTCTAAGTACGGATTCATAATGAAATGTTTGAGATATTTGAACAAATTGCTGAGTCCTTTATATCCCACGCCTTTTTTCTCTTAAAAACAAACAAAAAAAAGCAAAAAAAAAAACAGGATATAAAGAAAATTTTTCAACTTTTTCCATCATTGAAAAACTTGATTATCAACTCATTTAATGGCATAAGTAAAACTATCTGATAGGCATTTTCGTGAGCCAGGAATAAGACTGCATACTTGTAAGTTAACTGTTCCAAAAGTGATGCCTTCTATTTTATGATACTAACCCACATCTTCAGGTATATACTAGTGGTATGACAGTAGAAGGAGGTGCCCGTGGTGTAATGGATATCGTCGTAGGACATGAACACGGTGATACGAGTTCAAATCGTGGACGCAGCTGATCGCATTTCACATAGCACTAATACCCTTGGGAAAGGTACGAATCCAATTATTCTCCCTCCAGCTATAGGTAAATAGTAGGGCAGACTAGGCTCTTCAGCCTTGATGAGGCAACTAGTCTAGGAGAAAGAAAACTCTGAATTCAAGCCTGTTAAACTCCGCTTAAAAACTGTGTCATATCCTGCCCGAGCGGAGGGGTTGGGTAAATAAGGTATGACAGTAGAAGTTTAACGTACTTCTTAATAACCTTTCATTTCTAAAAATCTTTTAAAGGATTGAATCTCAACGGTAGACAAGTAGATTAGCGTCACACACACACACACACACACACACACACACACACACACATATATATATATATATATATATATATATATATATATAACACCACTGCTACATGTAGGGTGGGACACAGGATCAGTTTTCCTGTGGAGTAAAGCTGATTTGAATTCGGTTTCCTTCAAGACCGGTCTTCTTATCATGGCAAGAGAACACAGCTGGGGAGAGATGAGATATATTCGACTAGGGTTTGAACTCTGGTCACCGATTCCATTTCCTATGACGATAGCCATTACTCTGTGCAAATGTTTAGATTAGAATCTTTCATACGGAAGAAGTGGATTCATGGAGATTCATGAACGCTTGCCAAGCTTGTACGGAAACCAAACAGTGGATGTGATTAGAGTTAGGCGTTGAGTAATGCATTTTTGCAGTGGTGATTGCAAATTGAGTAACAAATATCTTTAAACCAACCATCAACGCACAGACTGATGAGCACCTCTGGTTGACAAAAATCTATAGAAAATTGTAGTGACTAGATAGAAAAATGTTGTATTTTTATTTCGAGCCAAAGACTTGCTCAATCCAATTGTATTCCTATATCTGCTGTAGTTTCTCTGATAATAAATAGAAACTACTTTTGTAGCATTCCTTATGCATACATAGGATCTCACTCTCACTCAGTCTTTCTGTCAGTCTATCTCTCCCGCTTTCTCTCTCCCTCCCTCTCATATATATATATATATATAGAGAGAGAGAGATTTAAGCTTACTCGCACGTGTGAATAAATGTATGAATACACAGAAAGATATGTAGTTACCAGATATGTATCCTAACAACTTTATTGTTTTCCTCAGACAGGTGGACGATATATTGGAAATATATTGAAATGTTCAAGACAGGTATGCAACAACACGATCAGAATGATAGAATACGTATCGCGATACCCGTAATTAAAAAAAATACTCCCCCAAAAGCGCAAACTGAAACTTCGAAAAATATGAACTGCCTTATCCACCCAGCTATTAGTTAAAAATATGACCGCCGTTCTTCTACAAGGATGGCCTTGGCATTAAATAACCCACAATGTTTGATATGCCATTAAATAAAGAGACCGAACAAAATAAAGAGAAGGTACTCTCTGAGCACCTCTTGCCTTTATGTATAATGATTTTACATTTACCAAACGCTTTGTTAAATATTTGAATTTAGTGGATATTTTACCCGGAAACGACCCCAGCATATTTTTATTTTGAGTATTAATTCTTTTGGTATTAACAACAAACATTCAATTGTTCGCTGGGAAAAGTAACAGCCACAATGAAAATCAGGTACTTCGAGCAATTCGATAAATGCTATGTAAAATACAAGGATCAGGTTTCCTCTGAGATATTTCTAAAATATAATAAAGCCCGAAAAGTTACAAACATTCAATTATCATCATCATCATGTCGTACGGCCAGCACTGATATCCTTGACCCTCTCTCTCTCTACGTCTCCCTATCGTTCATTGCCTCCGGCAGGTCTTCAGGGTTACATCCCGTATCATCACATAGCTGCTGTATGTATGTTCGAACTGGTTGTCCTGCTTTTGATTGGCCATATGCGGGTGTCCACAGGAGTACATTACTTACGGGCTCGTCCTTGCTTCTCCAGCAGTGTCCGGCATGTCTGGTTCGTCTAGCTTGGATAGTTTTCGTGATAGGTGGTAAGTGACCGTATAGTTGGTGCCTTGTGGGGTGTTGCTGCCAGGACTTGTTTAATATTGCTCTCAACATTCTTGCATAATTGCCGTCTAGCTTCTTCTCCAGCCGTTTACTCAGCGTCCAAGTAGTGCATTCGATTATATTACAGATATTTGGGCGAAAAAAAACAATCGCTTCATTCATTAGGCTTGAAATAGATACGATTGATATTGAATTGTGATTTAAAAAAATTAAACAGAAGTATTGGACAAGAAGAACCACAATAAAACAACCAGCATTATTCAGTCAAGTATATGTCATTTTATGTATAGATCGACCCTTTGTTTATGGTAACAAAATCATTCATTTATTTAATGAACAATTAAAACCAGATTGCTTTGTATTTCTCGTTATGTTTGAATTAAAATCTTAGTTACAACTTGTGTATTGGTTGATATACATTTTGTTTGAAAAATCAAATCTTCAAACGTCAATTTATACATATATGTGTGTGAATATATATATATATATATATATATATATATATATATATATATATATATATATATATATTGTTTGTTTGTTTGTTTGTTTTGTTTTGAATAGCTTAAAATCACATGTGTAAAAATAACAGTTGAATCCATAGTACGAAAAGTTATCTAAATGCATATATTCAGTATTTTTTATGATGAAAGAAACTGATGTATTGACTAATTTAGTTTATGTTGGGTCTACAACCGCGGTACGTGTTGATACATTTGTCTATCAACTTATATTCATATTGTATAAAACACAACACTTGTACTAAAATCTCTACTATACTTGAAGAAAAATAAAGATTCTCAGTAAAAATAATTATTACTTTTATTATCCGCATAAACCTTACCAAAGGTTATTTGCACATTCTTTCCACACACGACCTCCATGTTTTCCTATTTTTTGCATGTCATTCCCCTATTAGCGGTGGTAATTTTATATTCTCTCTTATTCGGTAACTCCATTAGTCTGGTGGTCGTCTTCTTGGCCTTCTTTTTGTAAACCTATTATTGAATGATTGGCAGCTGACTCTGTCCACGTTACCATAACGTTTCAGTCTTTCATTTTGATAAGGTCACTGATTTTTGTGGATTTTTATTTCTTTGCTTAAATGCGATATCAGCCTTCTTGGGTGATTAAATGCCACAGGCATCCATTTCGAACAGTAGTCGTTCTATTTAACCCATAGTTTGGTCGGATAAGGAGGTTCATACCTTAGTCAAGGGTATTTGCGCTAAAACGTGCGTAATAGCATGGCTGAATTTCGAACACGATGACTAAGATGTCACTGCCCAGCAGGTTAGCCGCTATGCTACAGATATCTTATTTGTAATACCAATGTCATTTCTTATATCTTTCGTGTTGGTGAGATTTATGTAAAAAAAAATCCACCGTAGTTCGAAGGCGATCATTTACACATTCACCCGGTTTTTGTTGTGTTTTTCCACTAAACTCAAAGATTTTCAAACATAGAAGACTGTTATGACTATTATTTTGTTTGTTTGGGTTTTATGGCATATCAAACTTTATAGGATATTTGATCCCAAATCCATTTTATACAAATAAACAGACCTATTTCAAACAATTCAGTTTAACATAAGTACACAGTTTAATTGTCAAAAGCATTTCTATTTTAGCTATTTAGTTTATTCAAAACTGTCCTATTTCAAACAATTCAGTTTAGCATAAGTACGCGGTTTAAATGTCCTCTTTCAAGTAATTCAGTTTAGCATAATTATACAGTTTACTTCTATTTGATCCATATATAGGACCGTGTCTGGTGCTGCCATTCCAGGTAAGAGTGGACCAGTGAGCTATGTCAATGAAGGGGCAATCTGCATTCCCCAAAGCTAGCTCCAACATTTCTGGAGCCTCACCATCAGATCGTTTTTTGTCATAGACAGGACACTCGTAGATGGGGTCTTACCCCTCTGCAGAGAAGCCGTCGATGTATACTGTAGCCCAAGTCGACTGTGAAATCCATATATTTTCTTTTTTTCTATCATAAAACTTTTTTAGAAATTCGGTGCTATCCTTCTTATATCAGATGAGTTTCATAGTATCACTTATACCGAAGAGAAAAAAATTACCTGGTTGACCCTTTCGATTATAGAATCATTCAGATTGATGAAATCGTTATCAGATTTTACCTTTCTTATCATATTTTATGATATGATTTTATTTTATTAAATATTCTATGCCCCAAACAGCTTTTGGATTTGTTGAATATCTCTTAATTCTCATGAGCCTCGCTGGCACAGAAATAAAAACAGACCTAAAAATTAAAAAAAAAACATATATCGTTTTATAAGTTGTTTACTGTGTACTATATAAACTATATATATATATATATATATATATATATCATCATCATTATGACGTGCAGCCAGCACGGATATCTCTGACCCTCTCTCGCCACTTCTCCCTATCGTTCATCGACTCTGGCAGGTCTTCAGGGCTACATCCCGTCTCCTCACATAGCTGCTGTATGTATGTTCGAGCTGGTCGTCCTGCTTTTGCTCGGCCATATATAGGGGGCAATAGGAGTACATCACTCATGAGCTCGTTCCTGCTTCTCCAGCATGTTTGGTTCGTCTCACTTGGATGATTTTCGTGATGGGAGGTAGGTGGCCTTATAGTTGGTGCTTTGCTGGGTGTTGCCTCCAAGATTTGTTCAATATTGCTCGCAGCATTCTTGTGTAATTGCCGTCTAGCTTTTTCTCCAGCTATTTTGTTAGCGTCCAAGTAGTGCATCCATATAGCAGTATCGATACGACCGCCGCTTGGAAGAAACTGCGTTTCATTTTATGGTTCATATATATAAACTATACTGTCACTATAAAAATGTTCGGTTATGGCTTTTCTCTCTTAGTAAGGCTTAGAACGTTTTGAAAAATGAGCTTATATTCTAATCTCTTCTGAAAGACAACCAAAATATTTATTAACTTTAATTACAGTGCAAACCCACAAGCGATGTTCTGCAAGTGAAGATGAAATTCTCCGGACAGTAATAATATACAAGATGTACTTACAAATGACTGATGAAACAAACAAATTTATTGGCTAATCTTTGGTTATTATAGTACAAGTGTATATTTGTTGTGCACACAGTGAGTATATAACTCATCACACATATGTTAAAGCCGGAGGTTTGGCTAATGAATCTTATTATAAATAGTTATCGAAGCCATTGTTGACAAGTGGACTTTGTTGTCTCTGGCTATTTTCATATACATGGACCATTTATCAAACTTAATTTGATCCGATCTCTTTCGTAACTGAAATATAAATAAGCTTTCATGTATTATGATTATCATTCAATTAGAAGCTACGAAAATAGTATAAAGTCAAAACATTGATGATACTAATATTTCGGTTAATTTGCAAACCATAGCTGAGCATTGGAATCAGCATATCGTGCAGTGACAGTGGTTGAAAATTGTTTAGATAAAACTGGTGACTGTCTTCTCTCTATGGCATCTGGCCAATGTGACATTAATTACTAGTGACGGGAAGGCATGTAAAATCACTTTCTCTCTTTTTCTTTGTCTGTCTGTCTCTCCATATATATATATATATATATAATTACACACTGAACTGATTGAATGAAAAGATAATTTCATTTTAAAATAAAGATAACAGGATTTTAACAATTCTGTTAGAGGATTATAGTCAAAAGATATTATTTAAAACTATTGCCCAACTTTAGAGATTTGAAACTGTCGCAAAAAATATATGTAGCAGTCTAGATATAAGAAACCCCTCATATTGGTGTAATGGTTTGAGTGTTCGCCAATGGTCTGAAAAACCGTGGTTTAATCCCAGGTCTAGCAATACTAAAGACTAAAAAATGGTACTTGATGCCTCCTTGCTTTACACTCAGCATTATAAAGTACAGATCAAGGGTAAGTTGAGGAATTCAGGGAACGCAAGAACGCCCTACATCTCAGTGTAGTAGCTATTGAAAACGGAGCCTTCGGGTCACTCTCGACTACGGTTTTGTCTGGAAACCTGTTGCAGTTTTATTCTTATTTTATTGGTTTCAATGCTGTAGAATTTTTAAATAGATAATACTCAATATTATCTGCTTTGGCTATGTAATATTCAACTTGAAATAATAAATAAAGGGGTTTTTACTTAAGAAGAAAATTAACTCATAAAAAATTATTTATCAAGTGCTCAAAAGGACACACACACACACACACACACACACACACACACACACACACACACACACACACATATATATATATATATATATATCTAAGAGCTCATTGTAACAAACATAACAGAGCAATAATTTCATTAAGAAAAAACACAGACCGGTCACATTCGGATAATAAATTTATTTCCATCCTGTTATGTGTTTTTGATAAAATCAAAAAACACGAAAAAAATTAACAGGACTTCTTCAGATCTTTTGGATAAAATAAACGTTAATTTTATCGTAATATGACCGGGTTTGTGTTTTTTCTTAATGAAATTATTGCTCTGTAATGTCTGTTACATTGAGCTCTTTACCAGGAAAATTTAAATGTTCACTTTTGAATAGTTTTCTTGTCCTGATGGAATTACTCCCTACTCCGGTTTAACTGGACCAAATAATACACACACACACACACACACACACACACACACACACACATATATATATATATATATTAAATGAGCAACTTCAAAAATTAGTGAAACATTTCATATACCTCGGCAGCAACATCTCATCTACTAAAAGCAATATCAACATATCCATATGACTAAGGATGGCCAACAACTTTTTTTTGTCTGGAAATCTAATCTCTCTGATAAAATAAAACGGAAATCCTATAGCTCTGTCAGTATTATTGTATGGCTGAACTGCCACGACTGTAACAAATCCTCCTTGTCGGGTGGAGCTGTAGAATACACGGACAGCACCTCTGCAGAGGGGTAACATGATCAGGCTCCCTGTTGGCTGTGGGTGAGAAAATATCCTGGTGGCTGAGCAGTTCATGACCCGGCAACCAAAGTGGTCACGTGACTTGCAATACTCCACTTTGGTTTTTACTTGGCTAGACAAGCGGTCAGAGAAGCCAGATCCAATTAATCCGCTAGTTATATCAAACTTTTGCACATATATGAGTATTCCGACCGTATACTTCAAATTCCTCTTGTCGCAAGCAAGTACACCACCCTATTCTATCTTAAACGTGCTTGAGAGCAGTGGCCGAGAGCCACCCGCACTGAGATAACTATTTAAACTTTGTTCAAACGAATGATTAACATTCATTTAGATAAAAATACTTGATGAATAGAATTATTTTTGTTAAATAGTAGTACTTGAAACCATTTAACTATGTGCAAACAAATTACCTCTGACATACTTAGAAAAAGTACCTATAAACTATTCGCTTACACATCATTTAATATATGTGTATTAACAGGTTTGGCATTAAATTATATACAAGAGTTGATATGCCATTAAAACAAGTAACAAAATTTGGACGTGAACAAATCAATGGGAGGAAAAAGCTTGATAAGAACCACAAAATGATGCTACGTACTGTTTTGAAAAAAAAAATACTGGGAGCAGCACCCAGCAAGCCATCTAAGTAAGACGTCCATGACATACCAGAGACTGCTGCAGCAAAGGGAAGTTCTCTGGCTGGCTGCCACACATGAACACGCTCGTGTTGCCCGCTAGTATGGACACTGGATGCCATCTGGAGTAGCTGTTAAGCGCTTTTAAGAGACAGTAAGAAAGTCAGTCAGGGGAATCTGTGTTATCAGCATGCGACAAGTTTAATTTTTTAAGCGGATTTTAACAGGTTGGAAATCAGAGTTTTTTTGTTTTTTTTACTTAGACCGGTGGCAATTCAAAGGTTTAAGAGCCCAGCCATTTGCTAATAAATGAAGGGAGAATACTTAGATACATACCTTTCCCAAGGGTATTAGCGCTATGGGAAATCCAAACAGACTCATCCAGTATTTGAACTCCGGTTGCCGTTTCCATTTTGAACGACGATAGTCACTGGACCACGGGCACCGTCATACAAAAATATATGTATATTGTGTATGCGAAGGAGACAGATAGAGCTCGATGTACAGATACTAACAGAGAAAGGTTCATTTTCTAATGGACATCAACAACTATATCTTCAAATGTAAAAAGTTCGAAACCATGGATCTGAAAATGACTTTATTGATTATACTGAGCTTCGTCTCGACACCGTGCAAAACGTAATCTCCACACTTACAATGATCTGCTAGACGAACTATTTTCGTGTCTCCACGTTCAGAAGTAGGTGCCGGCAACGATAGTGCGAATAAAGTAGTTTAACAAAGAAAAACTACCTATGCATTTCTTGGCAGTTTAACAATCTTTATTTGCGATAAATCGATTGAATGGGTGAGGCATATCTTATATTTCAACAGTTCTTCACCAACTTTATCGTTCAACATCAAGGGATTAGATATTTAGCACACCCAAGTTACTCTTTATATGATAAAACTGTCAATTTGTGTAAGCATCTTCAAACAGATTGTCGTAGATTGTCGCTTTCTGGAAGCCATGATGAAGAGAAGATTTCTGATCAAATTCTGACTCACATATTCTTCTTTATTAATTTTCTTTTTGTTTAAATAATGGACTTTTGCACTTTCTCCTTGATATACTTTATCTTTTTCAACGTTTACTTTCTTATCTTATTTTATTATAAAAAATAAATACATCAATTCATGTATTGATTTTATATCTTATTAAAAAAAGTTGTGCTATTGACAATAAAACACTGCTAAAGGATACATAAATAAACAGTGAAAACCTTGTATATCCATCACACTTTAGAAGCAATATTTTTCGCTATTAATATTATATATTGTCTGAAAGAAACTCTGTTCATACCTTAGCCCTGCCTGTGAGGCTTTGAATATGCAAGCTGGATTCCCTGCAGACGTGTAAGTACCCATCCTAAAATGGCATGTCCTGGCATGACATTGGTCGGACTCCAGTTCTGGAGATCTAGGGGGAGTCGAGTACATCTTCACCACCATTACTTCCAGATCCACTCAGACTCTTAGTGGTAGTACTGGTTAGAGGCCAATCAATGGGGCAAGAAAATCAGTTGAAAATTTATTCGTATACAAAAAAACACGAGTAAAAAACGAACAAAGAAAACAAAACAATTCCCTCAAAAAATCATGCCAAAAAATGTTAATGTAAACAGGATTTAAGAGAAACTCCTTAATTTAGCGTAAAATAACCCTTGAGAGATTGACATGCCATTAAAATCAATTAATCAGTCTGTTCACTAGGATTGAATGATATTTTAAAAATCACAATATAAATGCGTATATCTCTAAATAATAAGTCATAAAACAAATCTCGTATTTTAAGCAACACCATATCAAACAAATCATAATAGTTTGACGCGTTTTCCCGCCTGAAACATTCATGAAATCCAACCTAATTTCATTGGAGTTGTCTTAAGATTCTTCACTTGTTAATTTTCTTTAAAAGTGTTTTGGCTCCCCGCATTAAATTTTACCAAATTTCTGTCATTGCAATTCGGGCAAATCCAAAAATGTGATTTTCAGCACGTTTTTTTTTTCGTGATGATCTCAATATTCACAAAGAAATTGAAGTCTGTTAATTTTTTGATCACATACTGAATCAATCTTATCGGAAAATACATCGATCTTCTCTCCTGGGCAGGACTCCAAAAACTGCACAGGTAACTGTTTGTTCACTAACAAATCAAGCATAAAACTTCTCAAAATAAGGCGAGTACAAAGGATGCTTTAATGATAAAGCTTTTAATTATTTTCACAGAAACTACAATATAGACTGGTAGTACTATAAATTGCCCAATTAATCGTTGTTATAACACTGCATGTATCTAGCGTCGAAGTATCGGAGTTCGATCTCCACTCGAACTATTACAATCACTTTCGGACAAATCCCGTTCAGAGAATGCGTGAACCCCCTTACCACCCCAGGTATGTGTTAAATAGTAACACTAGTATTAATATACGAGGATTGCTTTGGTATTAAATATCCCTTGAAGGTTGATATGTCATTAAACAAAGAAATCCTTCATGAATCTATCGTGGTTTCTATGGAAATAAACAGGCGTTTCTTTCTGAGCAAACCTTGTCTAAAACTTGTACCCTGGGTACATAGCACGTGTTGAAAACTACAATTCAAATACATTTAGATTTCATTGAGTGGGGTATACATGGTCCTTTTATATAGAAAGACTCACCAGTCAACAACTCTTATTGTATTATGAAATAATTATTTTCACAAAAGCTGATAAACTTCGAAATTATTATGTTATATTATATTATATTATAATTTCGAAATTATCATATTATATTAATTTATATTATATTCGAAATATATTAGACCGGTAGATTGAATATTACAGATATATGATGCATCACTATGTTGAATAGTGATTGGGGGGATTTCTTTGACAGACCACATAAATTACATGGGTATCTAAACAGGGTGTTTACCTCTGTCTTAAGGTAAGAAAAACATGGCGCAAATGCCACGTGAATTGTGAGGGTGGCACGCGGAAAAGAAGTGTGATTACGAGGAGTGCGTGGGCATCCTGAAAATTATACAACAACTGAAGATTTTTTGACACGGTGAGAAGGAAGGAGCTGGCATATATATTACTAGACTTTTATGATACTCTGGCTTCTGGCCTTGTGCTAGACGGCTAAGGGTTGAAAGGTAGAGAGGGGTATGGGCTGTACGACACTCACTAAAATGAAGAAGCTAAGATGATTAAACGCCTCGAGATAATGAAGAGAATTGTGAAGTAATAGGTTTGCTAATCTCGGAAGCCGGTTGGATATCAGAAAGAAGGGTAACGTACGAAGGCACTGAAGTTGAAAAACATGAAGAAGCTGAGACGATTTGATGTTTTGAGTTATCCCTAAACCAGTCTCATGAAAGCAGAACAAAGAAGAGGTTCACTAAATATTCTGTATCTCCCGTCGTGTATATATCTTAGCCGTTCCTTGGCTCTCTCCTTTTCTCTTTCTCCCCATTATTTCGTAGATTTCGTAATAAAAAAAAACAGAAACAGTCTGATTGCATTTTTATACATTAAGATTTATTGTCTTTTCTTTTCTCGCTATATAATATTAATATTTATAAATACACTTTAAAAAGTTTCTGTTTTACTAATATATTTGAATTTTCATTCATTTTCAGCTTTGAATTATATTTTGCTCGTTTTCTTTTATATAATGTTTCTCATATCCAGCCTTTAAGTGCAAGTGACGATGTCAGGAATCCCAATTCTCAGAACCATCTGGCAGAGTCAAAGAGGAATCACTAAGATGAAAGGTACATTTCAGTTTTGCATATTCTATCTTTTCGAACATAGTACAACAATTCTCAGTATTTCGGTGCCAATTATTTCTATCTAATGTTTTCCTTCACATTCTTTGAAATCTATTATGAAAGAGTTCTAATGGACTGCAGTATATATATATATATATATATATATATATATATGTATATATTTGTATTTATCCAACCTCTCCACACAGCAGGATACGATACCAGGTTAATTTTTCAGCGGAGTTCAATAGATTTTAAATCAGTTTTCCTTCTACAATACAGGTTGTTATAATAAGGTTAAAGAGCCCAGTCTGATCAACTTTTTTACTCATAGCTGGAGTGAGAATAGTTGGATTTGTACAGTTAACAAGGGTATTAATGTTTTATAAAAGTCGAACTGCCTTGTCGAGGAACTGAATTCGGGTCATCAAGTTCATTTTCTATCGTGATTACCATTACACCACGAGCACCTTTCATACCATATACAATGAATAAATGGTCCAGGCAATTTGCATATGCTTGGAAAAGTGTTATAGTGTTTCTTTCATGTGAAAAGATCAATGCCTTTAGCCAAATACAGTAAACAGATATGCAAAATAGGTGAAAAAGATTCATCTGTTAATCTCATTTCTATCGTCGAGGGTGGCCCAAAGGCTCCCTTTACAATAGCTACAACACCAAGGTGTAGAAGGAAGGCGCTACTCCATCCCTGGATTGCCCTTGATGCTTGCCATATAATGCTGAGTGATAAGCAAAGCAGCATCAAGTACCATTTTTGAATTTTTGGTATGACTCGGCCTAGGATTGAACCCCGGTCTTCCAGACCATTGGCGAACATTCTACTCATAAGGCCAATGGCCTGGTTATCAATAATATAAACATTACAAGATAATACCATTATGACCATAATCATCACCAAAGCCTGCCGACATCATGGATTCCATTGACTCTTGTCATCCGGCCCTATTGGCCATCTAAGTCCTCGAGAGAGCAGGTTGATCAACGCTGCTCTGTGAACGTGTAGACAACTGTTGTCACGTGTTACTGACGCAGACTATGTAACAAGGTAACGATATATATATATATATATATATATATATATATATATATCGACCCCTCCAAATAGACAGGATGTGACACTTGATTAATTTTTAAGCGGGGTTTAAGAAGTTTGAATTTAGAGTTTTCCTTCTCCAAGACTGGTTACCTAAGGCTTAAGAACTCAGTCTTAGCTGGAGGGAGAATAGCTGGATTCATACTTCCCAACGGTATTGGTGCTATGTGCAATGCAATTAGCCTCTTCCAGGAATTGAACCCGTCTCACCGTGTCAATTTCCTCCAACGATAACCATTACACCACGAGCACTTGTGAAACGATATATGCACCACATCAGCAGTACTACTTATGTAGCGCTGTCTCGCAATCAAAGTTCGTGGTGTAGTCACGAGCCCCTAAGAAATATATGTAGCTTTAACGGCGGTGTTGGACTTTTGTATGTTGAGATGGTCACCGCTGGACTGTTAAGCCAGTGAAGGTTGTTCGGCTCTTGTTTCTCAGAAAAGTAAGTCGGCTTCCGATCCCTGACAGGGTGAATGGTATATTTCTCGTCATTGAAATGACAAAAACGCAAGGAGTTTTACTTCACTGCTGTCTTGGTTTATTAGGCTAAGAAGAATTTCTTGGTGTTATTAGTCTTGTTTGGTTGGTAGTAATCGGTTTGGGGTTTTGACATCTGACTCTATTCCCCACTCCTATTAAATTCGTTGGTGTCTTCTTTGTCTGTAAAAGAATGACCGAAGAAAAGGAAGGAGATGATGACTGGAGATACCTTCTAAATTTCCACTTTATTTTAGGGTTTTATACGGCTACTCTGTAGCAAGGAGAGTCCTTCCCGAACTATAAGAGAACAATCGAGTTTCCCAAATAAGGCGTTGAAATGCACTTGTCGTTTTCGGTGGTTGATACGTCCAAACTCGGTGTGGTCATGTCCAGTGGGTGTTTTTAATATAGGCTGATCTTAGAGAAGACATGGTCTTACGCCAAGTACAAAACTTTGGCGGGCACCTCCGCTGTCTGGTAGCAGCTGAGGGATACAATGTCCGTCGAGTAAAGCTCAAGTGAATTTGAATGTCTACTGGTGGGAGAGTGAGCCAGCGTGCCGCTAAGCGGACACGCATGTGGTTTGTCCCCACCAGCAGCAGGAGAAAAGTAGATCTTTCCATTCAAAGAGGTTTCTGCTGAATGAAAAAAAATTATTTTTCATGCTAGTATCAGGGATGCACGGATTTCGTTTCCTATCAGAAGCTACTGGGAACTGCTTACCTTTTGGATTTCTTTTATTTTCACTTTTAGTTTTTCTAACCCCAACAGGTTTTCCGTTAATAGACAATCAGAAGTGACTAGAGAGAGAGAGAGAGAGAGAGAGAGAGAGAGAAAGAGAGGTTTTTTGGACCTCGTTTCTGGAATTATATAGCAACCTTTCATCTTGGCGAACCAAACATTCCCTATTGTGGGTTCGAAACTCTCACTTTCTATCGACTTTGACACTCGAATACTCTCTCTCTCTCTCTCTCTCTCTCTCTATCTCTCGATCGAAGTGCTATCCTGTGTATATTACGAGAATAACTAAAATTAAATCAGTAATCATCTCCTCCTCCTGTTCTCATATATTTCTGACTACCCAATTCCAATTCGGTATCGACTGTCCTTTTGTTTTCTCCAGATTGTTTTCTCCATATTATTTTAAACCTCGATTCAAGGCATCACCCCGATCCAAATAAATAAATAAACAAATAGATAATCTTTGACTTGATTTAATAAGACCGACTAAATCACTTCATAGAGTCCACCTGGACGGATGACCACAAACTGTGAGGGATTTATCATTCATTTTATTTGTGTGTTGCATTAACCGGTGATTCATTCATTTATTAATGAATCTATTTCTTTGTTGACTCACACTTAACATTCTCAGTTGGCAGGGTCATTTATTGAGTTATTTATTAAATTTTTCATTTAAATTTAAAAAAAAATCTCTCGTGTTTTGGTTTTTAGTACTATTTCAATCAAGATTGAATTTTCTTCCATTTGCTCATTTTTAATCAAAATAATCGATAGCTTTTAAACAGACGGCATCTGAGAAAAATGATTAAACACTTTTATCGCACGTAAAACACCATCTCTTTCTAACATAATGTAATAGTAGGAGTCTATAGTAGAATGTCAATAATGAGTTCGTCCTTACTTCTCCAGTAGTGCCCATCATATCTTTCTCTTTTTTCTGGGATGTTTTGTGAGATCGGAGGTAAGAGGCCGTACAGCTGATGTTTTGTTGCGTGCTGCTGTGAAAACAGCGCGCTGAATCCTTATGTAGTTTCCATCGAACTTTTTCTCCTAGCGTTTCGTTAGACACCAAGTTGAGAAACCCTGAAATAGTGCTGACACTGTTTTTAATCCATTTTTGTATCTAATTCATAAAATAAGCTTCATAACATGTAAATATAGGATAGATAAGGTTCAGTATTATCGGTGGATTTCGATATTCGTTATTCATGATTAATGTAATAGCTTTGTACACAAAGACGAACCATTAATTCAAATGTCCCAGTCGGGTGGGTCTGGAGAATACGCTGTCCCTCTTCCCCAAAGAGCATCCTGGATATGATATTAACCGATCTGATCGTGAGGATTCAGACCAAGAATGTAGAGTACCCCTTTTTAACTCCAAGGTCAGCTCTGAACCAGAGATGTAGTTCCTGTCAGGATCACATCTATGAGTTAAATAGAAATAATTAATATTTTTTATACTTACGAGGGGCAAACGATAAGTTTCCAGACTTTTTTCGTGTGGGCATTTAAAATTGTCGTATGAGATGACAGGCCAATTTTTATGATTTCAGGTTCAAATGAACAGCTACAACAGGAATTCGAATACACCCTATTAAAGCCTGATTGTCACAGCTGGTGAATTTGTTATATACTCACATAATAAATATGCTTATATACACATATACTTGTTCATGCAGCATCATAACGACACAATAAATAATTAAACAGACGCACAATGATAAAGTCGCAAGAATAAACGACGCACACAGAAAGACGCAGGAAGACTTCTTTATAAAATATTTTACCTCTCAAGTTATTTGTAAGGTTTCGAAAAGGGTTACTCAAAGTTTGCGTGTGTGTCACTTCCTTCCGGTGCATTACCCTGAATGGCATTTTTGGCCTGGTCAACAGGTCAAAACATAACAATTTCAAAAAAATTCAATCTGACACTTTAGAAGAACGATATGCTATAAAATTCTGTTTTAAACTTGGAAAAATACCAAAGGAACGTAGGGAATGCTTCAGACTGCTTTTCGACCATCTTGCATAAATTGAGCATCGGTTTTTTTGTGGCATAAGAGATTCAAGGAAGGCAGGAAGTCTGTGAGGGATGATGAGAGGTGTAGGAGGAGTAAGCAAGTCAATACACTGGAGTTGATTGGCCGAAAGGTTAGGGTTATGGTTAGGGTTACTATGTTGAGGTTTTAGGGGAGTTCAGGAAGAAATTCCGTCGAAAGAGGCCAGCACTCTTCAAATCGGGTCAATGGTATTTCCACCAGGACAATGCACCAGTCCACAACTCCATCCTTGTCACAGACTATTTAACAAAGATGGACATCAAGACAGTTCCTCAGCTTCCCTATTGTCCAGACCTAACTCCCTGTGACTTTTGCTTATTCCCTAAGCTCAGAGGTTGTCGTTATGAGACAACTGAGGTGATGAAAGAGGCTGTGACGAAGGTCATTGACATGCCCACACTAGAGGATTTCTATGGAGCCTTCCAGAAGTTGTTGTAACGGTACAAGTGCATTGCAGCCGGAGCAGATTATTTCGAAGGGGACTAGAGTTTCATGTGTGTACTATCAATAAAAGTGCCCTAACGCAAAAAGTCTGGAAACTTATTTAATGATCCTCGTATATATATGAATTCAAAACTATCTTCTTTCACAAACACACACACTCAAATATATTTACACTTGTGTGAGTTAAATCATACCCGCTGTGATTAGCTAAGGAGCTTCTTAAAAAAACACAAGTGCAGATCATTTTAGACTCATTGGTCTTATATATGCATATATATATATATAGAAAGAGAGAAAGAGAGAGAGAGAGAGAGAGAGAGAGAGGGAGGGAGATCTATCTATCTATCTATCTATCTATCTATATCCTCACTATAAAGAATTCAAGTATTTATTATACAAATGAAATTTTCGTGAATTGGGTACGAGCAGATATTCATTTGCACTGCCCTATCCGCTTTCTCATCTACACTCATGTCATAATCAGGCGAGCTACGTACAAAATATTGACAAGAATTTGAAAATGTACCTCTTATGTCCAATAGGATTTCTATCAGGAAATATGGTTGCCATTGAATGTCGCTAAAATGATTGTTTTTTTTTTTCTTAAGTCTACATATCAGTCTCTGTATCCCTCACTTTTCTGTGTATAAAATTGGTTTCTACTTTTTTTATTTAATAATCTCTCAAAAACGTTCACCGACCAGAATTCGAAAGTGATTTTCATATGATTACGAACATTTTGCTGTTTGACCTCATGCCGAAAGAGGCTGAAAGAAAAGAAAACGCTATTTCTAGATATAACTCACTTAGATAAGAAAAAGGGCAATTTATATTGTCTGCTCATCATCCCAAGTGACTACTGTTTTCACTGTTAAATACTGACTATTCGAAGTGGTGGCTTTCTTTTCGCTTTACTGCCATAATAAGCAATGAGAGTAGATATAACACTGTAATTCTTGGACCGACATAGACAAACTTTGCTATATTTGCTCTCTTGAAATTGTTTTTTTCTTCTTCAATTTCCCGTTCCGTCGTTGGAGACATATCTGATAGTCCAAATGACCTGAGTGGAATAAATTGACTTTTCTTCACTCATACAATAAGACTAGACGAAGGTTAACCCTCCAAATTCAATACTATCTGGTTCTGGGTTATTCAAATTTAGCATTTATAAGTAAGTAAAGTTGGCAACCATAGTCGAGGGCGACCAGAAAGTTCCCTTTTCAATATCTATTACATCGAGGTGTCGGGGAGGGAACTACTCCT
Organism: Sepioteuthis lessoniana; assembly: GCA_963585895.1. Taxonomy (NCBI): domain Eukaryota; kingdom Metazoa; phylum Mollusca; class Cephalopoda; order Myopsida; family Loliginidae; genus Sepioteuthis; species Sepioteuthis lessoniana. The sequence goes on from CAUZXS010004491.1 coordinate 30,882, forward strand.
TTCCTTGGATTGCTCCACTTTACCCTCGATATATACTTTATATTGCCGAGTATTAAGCAAGGAGGTATCAAGTACCATTTTTAACGTCTTTGGTATGACGCGATCTGGGACTGAACCCTGGTCTCCCGGACCATTAGCTAACACTCTACCCACTAGGCTAATCAGACACGATTTTTGTTATTGAATGAGAAGTCATTGATAAATGAGTGTACGCTGATATAATTCGCATTTTGCTCTTTAACAGACAGGGCAACATTTTGGTTATCATTGGGATGCAAGCAAAGTTAAATCTTTGTGGCTTAATGTAAAGCAAATTCATATTGACTGCTTCTTGGAGAATTCAGTGTCCCTATTTACCCAACCCCTCCGCCCGGGCAGGATATGACACAAGGTCAGTTTTTTAAGCGGAGTTTAAGAGGTTTGGATTCAGAGTTTTCCTTCTCCTAGACTAGTTGCCTTGCCAAGGCTGAAGAACCTAGTCTGCCCTACTATTTACCCATAGCTGGAGGGAGAATAATTGGATTCATACCTTTCCCAAGGGTATTAGTGCTATGTGAAATGCAATCAGTCTTGTCCAGGAATTGAACTCGTATCGCCGTGTCCATATCCTGTGACGATAACCATTACACCACGGGCACCTCCAATTCTGGAGAATTCAGTGTTAATGTATAGAAACATCGCTAGGATGCTTCATTTTGTTGTAAGATTGTGTAAAGTCTATTTTGCAAAATATCATCATTAAAAGTAATCACTTTGTCTTCCTGTTATTTTACTACGCTATGATCCTTCTTACCTCCCCCTCAACTATAGGAACAAAACTCTTCTTCTATAAGAATCGATTTGGCATGGAATAACCTATGAAGACTGATAAGCTGTTAAATAAATAAACCTTATTAAACCAATTTTACTATGACATGCAATTACTGATAAGATTATCATGTTTAGTTCGTTTTAATATGCATGATTAATTAACTAAAGTGAACATAGCCTCAATTGTGCAAATGTTTTGAAAATTATTCACCCACTCTACAAAAATGAAAAAAAATTATATGCCCGCATAAGGGTTAATGGTAAAGTTAGCAATTATCTATGAATATGTCTTTATTGATTCAATATCCGTGTCGCATAATGATGTCTATTTACTTACATAAGCATGTCTGCTTATATAAGCATTTAAATCTTATAAACCTATCGTTTCATTTCATTGTATGTAGCGGTTTGTATGCGTCTTTTTGACTTTGTCCTTTCCGACAAAATTGAAACAAGAAAAATCTTCATATGAGCGTGAACTTGGAAACTAGAAATACGTAGAAGGGTTAGAAAAATAATGTGACAACAATGATCTTAGTCTATAAGCATGAAACCAATATACATACAATTTAGAATCTTTCAAAATGGGCCATATTCTCTTCAGGCATTTTAAGTTTACTAACTGAACATTTCTTCTTTGTTTTCCTTTCTAACCTTGACAATACCTTCCTTCATTCTTCCAATGCCGACAGTATTCGTCCTTCCCTCCTCTCTTTTTGTCTTTCACTCTGTCTCTTCCATTGCATTCAACTGTGGTTTCCGAATTGTATTGATTTGTTCGCTTTCCATCCTCTTTCTTTCACTTGTCTCTTGTATCATCTGTCCGTGCGTTATCCACAGCACATCCGCATGGAGGCATATATATATATATATATATATATATATATATATATATATATATATATATATATATATACACGTCTTTTATTCATTCTGGCACGAGTTGTAGTGTAATAGAAAGTCATTATAACTGATAGAGCGGTTTCCAACCCGGGTATACATAACAGTTTAGATAAACCATGAAATTCTGTGTGGGGGATTATTATAGTAATCCTTCAAGACTTTAATTCAATTCAGCAGATTCATATTTAGTGACACAGAAAATATTGTCAGTAGGAGAAAACAAAGAAACAGATGGATTTTAACACTGCCTGACTCGGACCCAATTTTTCGGCTTCACCTCTTCCCCATATCTTTATCGATACACACTCAGTTTTCATTTAAATAAATATTTCATAAACCAAGGATCAATTTTAGAGTTTAGTATTAAAGGGTGTAAATTTGTCACCTAAATATTGATTTGTAATCTTTATTGTGGAAAAAACTCAATTGTAGGAAGTTAAAACGAAGTAGATAGACTCAGTATCTTAAGCCAATTACATCTCCACACTATCTCAAATCGTATATATCTATGGAGTCAAATGTGTTCTTACACACATTAAACTCAGGAGGAAAGAGATATAAAGATTGTTTTTCTTTTGTTTGTTGTTTGTTTGGGGTTTATGGCATATCAACCTTTGTAGGTTATTTAATGCCAAATCCATCTTTATACAAATAAATAATTCTATTTCAAACAATTAAGTTTAACACAAGTACACTGTTTAGTTCTATTTAAACCATAGATAGGACCTTATTAGGCATGAGTGGACCTGGGAGCCATGACAATAGAACGGGTACTCCGCATTCCCCAAAGCCTCAGGATTCCTGGAACCTCACCATCAGATTGTTTCGTGTCATATCTAGGAAACTCCGTGGGTGGGGGGGGGTTTCATACCCCTCTACAGAGAAGCATTCGGTGAATTCTACAGTCACAGTCGTCTTGGCAAAAATAAAGAAAAAAAAACAACAACCCTGAATGTATATGTGTACTGATGAGTGTATTCATGAATATACGTCTATGTATGCAAACGTATATACACACACACACACAAACATGCACACATAGAATACATTCTTGTATATACATACATGAAATCATCTGCAGAGGCCAGCAATTTTTTTCGACAATTAACTTTACAGACACAAATACTGGAATTAAAAACAATCACATCCCCTATCCTAGAGAGTTCGCCAATGGTCCGAGAGAACGGGGTTCAGTCCCAGGTCGAGTCAAACCAAAGACTTTAAAATTCATACTTGATACCTCCTTGATTAACACTCAGCAATATAAGGTAGGTATCGAGGTAAAGTGGAGTAATCCAGGGAAAGGGATAGCGCCCTCCCCTACACCTCGGTGTAGTAGCTATTGAAAAGGGAGCCTTCTGGTCGCTCTCGACTAGAGTCGCCAACTTTACCTACTTATATTATATGCAAATCAATTTTATCAATTTATCTATCGTCATATAAATATACATATATTACACATACACACATATACATATGTCATGCATAAAAGTATATATATATATATATATATATATATATATACGAGGATAATTAAATAAGTTTCCAGACTTGCTTAGTGTGATCACTTTTATTGATAGTACACACATGAAACTCTAGTCCCCTTCGAAGTAATCTCCTCCGGCTGCAATGCACTTGTTGTACCGTTACAACAACTGCTGGAAGGCCCCATGGAAGTGAGCGTGTTAATAACCTTCGTCACAGCCTCTTTCATCTCTTCAAATGTCTCATAACGACAGCCTCTGAATTTAGGGAATTAGCAAACGTCACAGGGAGCAAGGTCTGGAATATAGGGAGGCTGAGGAATTGTCTTGATGTCCATCTTGGTCAAATAGTCTATGACAAGGATGGAGTTGTGGACTAGTGCATTGACCTGGTGGAAATGTCACTGACCCGATTTGTAGAGTGCTGGCCTCTTCCGACGGAATTTCTTCCTGAACTCCCTTTAAACCTCAACATAGTAACCCTAACCCTAACCGTAACCCTTTGGCCAATCAACTCTGGTGTATTGACTTTCTTACTCCTCCAACACTTCTCATCATCCCTCACAGACTTCCTGCCTTCCTTGAATCTCTTATGCCACAAAAAACTGATGCTCGATTCATGCAAGATGGTCGAAAAGCAGTCTGAAGCATTCCATACGTTTTTTTTGGCATTTTTCCAAGTTTAAAACAGAATTCTATTGAATATCATTCTTCTAAAGTGTTCTCACGTCCAAATTGCATTTTTGAAATTCACCAGATGTGATAATCAGGTTTTAGTAGGGTGTATTCCAATTGCTGCTGTAGGTGTTTGCTTCAACCTGAAATCATAAAAATTAATCTGTCATCTCATAAGATATATAGCAATAACATACTGACTTTTCATGAGTCTACAACAATTTCAAATGCCTGTACCAAAAAAGTGTGGAAACTTATTGAATGCGCCACGTATATATATATATATATATATATATATATATATTGAACAACATTGTAAGCTTCAACCCACAAAACAGTTTATGTACGGCTACCAACCTCACATCCTTGAAATCCAAATAAGACGAACAGAGTTTGTGGGAAACTGCTGGAGGAGCAGCGACGAACTCATAAGCGACTTTTTTCAATAGACCACTTTACACGGACGTGCAAATGTTGGACGACAAACTAGAACTTATTTATATATATTTACCGGCGCTCTGTCGGGCAGGATATAACACAAGGTCAATTTTCAAGCAGGGTTTAACAGGTTTTGATTCAGGGTTTTCTTCTCCTAGACTAGTTGCCTTACCAAGGCTGAAGAACCTTGTCTGTCCTACTATTTACCCATAGCTGGAGGGAGAATAATTGGATTCATAAAACTTATTTATATCTCTGATGTAGTCTAGAAGACCTGCCAGAAGTGATGAATGATAGAGACGAATGGCTAGATAGATTCAGAGAAATCTGCGCTAGCGGCATGACGAGATGACTGTATACATATGTATAAAGACAGATGTAGAAGGGAAAACTGTAAAAAAAAATGCTCGACGCTACTTCAGCAGATCAGGTATACAACGCAGCAATATTGGAGTAAACTCCATGACACGGTGGCCAAAATACTTGAGAATTCGAACTCCAGTCGTACTATTATATTCACTTTCGAACTAGTATCACTGGGAAAGATATGAACCAATATGTCCATTGGCTGTGGGTTTAATATCATCACTACAGTTCTAAAAGGATATCATCATCATCATCATCATCATCATCATCATCATTCACGTCATGCCATCAACACGGATATCCCTGACCCTCTCTTGCCAACCCTCCCTATCATCCATTTCTTCCGGCAGGTCTTCAGGGCTACATCTCGTATCTACACAGAGCTGCTGTATGTAGGCTCGAGCTGGCCGTCCTGCCTTTGCTCGTTCATATGATGGGGTCCACAGTAGTACATCAATTATGAGCTCGTACCTACTCCTCCAGCAGTGTCCTGCATGTCTGGTTCGTCTAATTTTTCTAGTTTTCGTGATGGGTGGTAGGTGGGCGTAAGTGGCTGCTGCTTTGTGGTGTGCTGCCTCCAGGACTTGTTCAATATTGCTCGCAGCATTCTTGTATAATTGCTGTCAAGCTTTCTCACCAATCCAAACGAAAAATTTGAAATGATGAACTCGAGAAGTCAGTTACTTTAATTTACTGTGTCACAAAATAGATGCAACCCATTAATATGATAATTATTCACTAATATATATTTATTAATATGATAATGATCTACGAATATATATTTATTAATATGATAATGATTTATTACTGACATAAGCGTAATGGCGCTGATTTGAAACACGTTCTGTAAAAAATTGCATCCTTTGAGCAAGTGACATCAAGTCAATATTTTTTTTAAATTGTAATTATATCAGCTGCTAGGAGATGCAATCTGTTTTTGAATTTCTTGTTTCAGTATTAAATCATTATCATATTATTGGGTAAATATATTTAGTAATAAATGTTGGGCTGTCATATTTTTTCTTCGTAGGCGGGGTTCGATTATTTTTGTGGCTCTAACTTCTTACTCGCTGTTCCATCCTCACGCTGGGATATTATTTCGCTGGGAAGAATAGAAACGAATACCAGTTTAATTTTTTCCTTTTTCGACTTCAGCTGACGTCCATATTACTGGCCGTACGGAACTGGGATTTGAATATTTGAAGCGCAAAAATTTTATAGTTATATAAAAAATGTAAATTTTGTGACGATAGTCGAGGGTGACCCAAAGTCTCCTTTTTCGAAAGCTACTACACCAAAGTGTAGGGGAGGGCGCCACTCTTTTCTCAGGATTGACCCACTTCACCCTTGATCCGTACCTTATAATGCTGAGTGTTAAGCAAGATAGCATCAAGTACCATTTTTTTTAGTCTTTGGTATGACTCGACCTGGGATTGAACACAGCTCTCCCGAGCTATTGGCGAAAGTTATATAATCAAAGTAATTTTATAAGAAAATAAATAATTTTCAATTAATCAAACAGTGGATGTACAAAAAGAGCTTCCAATAAAGGCAAATACAATTTTAGGTATTTTCTTCAATTATATAGCATTTTCACTTATTTTTAAAAAGGCAAATAAAATTGAGGTATTTTCTTCAATTATATAGCATTTTCACTTATTTTAAAAATCTAATCACAATGTTATCTTCTAAAAATAAGTCACAATACAGATTTCAAAGGTAAACATTAGACTACATTGATGTGAAGATAAGTTGATCTTTTTAAACAAACTAGATCAATGCTTTTCTATGAAATGTGTGAGATTTGATTGTTTATAGATCTAAAGAAACAAATCGATACAAGAAAGAAAGTAAATCTTTGTTTCTCTATGAAATGTGTGATATTTGATTGTTTATGGATGTAAAGAAACAAATGGATACCAGGAAGAGAATAGATCAAAGCTTTTCCAGTTTGCGAGCTTCGACTGCTTCAGGCGAACTCAAAAATGAAATCTAAATTCCAGAATTCATAATTACATGACTTTAAAAAAAAACAAATAAAATTCAAGCTTTCAACAGAGCCCAGGGGTTACTGTACGTCAATAAAACTCAATTGATCTCAGCTAGACACACCACTCCCACTCTGCGGAAAACAATTTAATTCTTTTGGAATAATGTACACTTCTCCAATAAAAGATTCAGCCAATCTATTAATAAGCATATATATATATATATATATATATATATATATATATATATATATATATATATATATCGTAAATAATGGATTGGCTGAAAAACTGAGTTTCGGAAAATTCTCACCGAGAACACCACAATGTATGAACAACAGAATAATAAACAAAAATTACAAATTATCGAAGCACTCCATATCAGAATAAAACAACCAAAACTTAATAGTATCAATTTCGAATGCAGTGATAATGTATTTAATTATCTTTAGTAACTTCTGCTACAAATAGAAACGAATAAAACGCTACAACAACTCACGAGTATAAATAATAATCACTGAAAAAGTAGAACTGTACATGCAAAGGTCACATCGCTTTTGCAATACGCACATCACTGATGATGGCCAAAATCGGACAGAAAGTAGTAGGGTAATAATTGTTATGGAAGTTTTTATCCACCAATTACCACCGGATATTATAAAATCAAATCGGTCACTTGAAAGGACATATACAAAAATTTGTAGACAAAACATGTCTATATTGTTCAATGAAATATGCATTAATGAAGAAATGCTGCCGAAACACACACACACACACACACACACACACACACACACACACACACACACACACACACATCAATATATATAATGACATGAACATCAGCAACTGATTTCATGTTGAAAAGTAATTTATTTTAGACCACAAATATCTAATGTTCAAAGATATCCTTCCTTCATTTAATTTAGTAGTGGCTATTAATTTTATTGATGTAACAGTACGCAATGATAAATATTGAGCTAATGTCAACGTGTTATGCCGTAATTATATTGATGTATACACAACACAATACACATATATATATATAATTTACATTTGCTCTTTTATATCACATCGGCATTTTTTCAGTCTCCTCATTGTATCATTATTGATAATGTCCATTTTTTGACACTCAAATTTCATATTTTTATTGAATCAAAAATTGAAGTATCCTGTCTGTTCTACTTTTTTCTCTACTCTCACGTACATATTTATTTTCTCGGCTCAATTCCGCTGTTCTTCTTCGTTCACAATGGCTTAAAGGCCTTCCCTTTCTACCTCCCTCAATTTCTCTCCCTTGAAATTCTTCATTGATTCAATTTTTCCAAAGCTATCTTTATAAGGCAATCACGTGACTATTTCTCATCCTGTCAACAAAGCAATTTGAATTTCTTCTCGATTTCTGTTAGTTTTGTGTTTGTTTTTTAATCATCGTTTTTTTAGATATATTTTTTATATTTCCCTATCAAGAAACTCCAAATATGGAGACAGACTACTTCGACATTGTAGCAGGTGTGCTGCAAGGAGACACATTAGGCCTCTACCTGTTTATATGCCTATACTACGTGCTTAGAACGTCTATTGATATAATGAAAGATAACGGTTTCAAGCTGGCCAAAGAAAAAAACAGAAGACACCCCGCACAAACTATTAGGGACAAGGACTACGCCGATGTCATAGCACTTATAGCAAAAACACACGCCCAAGCTGAATCCCTGCTACATTGTCTGGAACGAGCAGCAGGTGGCATAGGCCCCCATGTCAACGCACACAGACGGAATACATGTGCTTTAATCAAAGAGCTGACATCTCCACACTAATAGGCGGTCCTTTGAAACTAGTGGACAAGTTCAACTACCTCGAAAGCAGCGTCTCATCAACCGAGAATGACATCAACACCCGACTAGCAAAGGCATGGACAACTATCGATAGGCTATCAGTCATATAGAAGTCAGTCCTGACCGATAAAATAAAACGCAGTTTCTACCAAGCAGCAGTCGTATCGATACTGCTATATGGATAAACTACAAGGACGATGACAAAACGAATGAAGAAAAAAGCTTGACAGCAATTACATAAGAATGCTGCGAGAAGTGTTGAACAAGTTCTTGAGGCAGCACCCGACAAAGCAGCAGCTGTACGGCCACCTACCACCCATCACGCAAACTATCCAAGTTAGACGAACCAGACATGCAGGACACAGCTGGAGAAGTAAGGACGAACTCATAAACGATGTGTTCCTGTGGCCCCCTCATATGGACGAACAAAGGTAGGATGACTAGCTGGAACTTATTTACAACAACTCTGTGCCGATACTGAATGTAGCCTGGAAGACCTCTCGGATGGCGAGAAAGGGTCAGGGAGATCCATGTTAGCAGCGTGACATGATGATCATGACGTGTTTACATATGTGCTCCAAAAAAAGTTTAAATTCTGGATGAGACTGATTGCATCTCACGTAGCGCTAATACCCTTGGGAAAGGTATGAATCCAATTATTTTCCCTCCAGCTATGGGTAAATAGTAGGGCAGACTAGGTTCTTCAGCCTTGGTGAGGCAACTAGTCTAGGAGAAGGAAAACTCTGAATTCAAACATGTTAAACTCCGCCTAAAAAATGACCTCGTGTCATATCCTGCCCAAAAGTTTAAGACATGAGTAAATTCCTCTCATTAGATATTGCCAGTGTTTCCATTCTTTTGTTGGATATTTGAGAAATAACTCCTTTAGGAAATCAATGAAATTTTAGGATTTTTTCTTTCTTTGTGGAAGTCATTATAAGATCTGCATGCAGTGTTGATATGCAGGGGCTGTTTGGTTTATATATATATATATATATATATATATATAAAGTCATCCATAGACAGATCTGTTTCGTTCTATGCTGGGGCTGTTTAGTTTGAATTTCTCATCTGAATCATGAGACGTGTTTTTTTAAAAATCAAAACCGCCGCATGAGCTGCAAGTGTATATATATATATATATATATATATATAGTCATCCACAGACAGATCTGTTTCGTTCTCTCTGAACTCATCAGTGCAGCTAGACATACTAGCTTCCCGTAGCTGGGATCGAAATATATATTTGATTAAGAAGTATCGACATATTTTCTCTACACTCTTTTGCTTTCATCCTTTCAAGTTGCCGTATAGATGTTATGATTCCTGGCCAGAATTGTCTAAAACACTTTCCGTTCCCTAGTACTTTCGAACTCATCTTGGGTTATTGTCAAAAGGTGTGTATATTGCAAAATCGATACAACCTTTGAAAGTATATTACCACTTGGTAAGAATTAAGCGTTTATTGTTTCTATTAGTGTTATGTTGTGGCGTTTGTTTTTAGATTTTGGTTCTATAAGTAGCCGCAGTAGCTAAAGACATTTGAGTACATCAGTATTGGATTCAGAATTAATTTTATTGGGGTTAAAATTTTTATTTCTTATGTGTAGGGCTGCAAGAATCTGTAATCTGTTATTTTGTTGCTCATGGAAAACAATTATTTACGGATGGATTATTTGCCAATTCCGGCCGGATATCATAACATATCATACGGCAAGTTGAAAGAATTAAATCTAAAATTTGTAGACATAAGATGTCTAGACTGTTTAATCATGGATGTTTTAACGAGAAAATGCCCCCCCAATATATATATATATATATATATATATATATATATATATATATATTCGAGTAAGTTTGTTAAAGACGATGGAACACTGTTTATTATTATAAATTTTATTTTTTCAAGACTTAGAAAAATCACAAGGTGTCTTTAAAAAATAAAATTGAAAATAATAAACAGTCTTTAACAAAACATGCTTGAATAATAACTTCTTGCCAAAATATATACTTTCCATTATATATATATATATATATAATAAAGATTAGGTCCCTCAAAGCTGGTTGATAAAGTGCCTCAACAGGCTACGATCTATATTGAGCGAATCCTGGAAGGAACATCCCACAATACATCAGCTATACTGGCACCTACCTCCCATGTCTAAAACCATTCAAATTAGAAAATAAGACATGTTGTCCGCTGTTGGAGAACGGAGAACGAACATATAAGTAACGTTCCCCTGTAGACCTCTTCACACGGATGAGCGAGTCTTCGACGACCACCAAGAGCTTATCTACTACGGCTCTGTACAGACGGGATGTAGTCTAGAGGACCTGCCAAATGCAATGCACGATAGAGACGAATTGCGAGGGAGAGTCAGGGAAATCAGTGCTTGCGGCAAGACACACTATATATATATATATATATATAAAATTAACTTAAATCGCGAGTCGAAAATCTTTTACTAAAGTTTCACAATATATATAATACAAAAAAAAAAACAAAATAAATAAATAAATAAATAAAAAAATCTTACTTTTATTACCCCCCCCCAAAAAACAACAAAAAACTCTGAAACCTATCCCTAATTATAGAGTAACCACGCCCTTTTGTGTCTACAACTATTTAACACCTCCCATCTTTGGTTTAACATATCCCTACTTTTACAAGATGCTATTGCTAATTTTTCCTCCATGCAAAGCAGACAACTCCTATCCCCAGCCCTATATTTACGGCATTTCTTTATTACTTCCCATTTCATTATAGGATCTATCCCTTTGTTATCCTAGAGCTCCCACACATAACTAGATAACGTAGTACTATGCCTATACTTCTTGTGTCAGAAACTCGTTTTATGGTTATAGTACCGAGTCTTAAAATCCCCTACATATATATATATCATAACAATGTATGGTTGTCCCTATCTTACTTATTGAGTTTGTGACAGACCAAATGCGGTATGATTTAGAGTGCTCAATATCTATGGTAAAGCTGTTATAGAATGATAATAATAAATAAATATGCATTAGTTTTTATATATTTTTCACAGCATGGATGTTTATCTGCAACCCAGGGTTTCATGCTGCCTTATTACGACAATCATCTGAGAAAGAAATATATTTGAGAAATCGAAAAAATCGAAAAATACAGTCAGGTGAATGTTTACGTTGAGATTTGTATAACTGTTCTTTTGTGTGTATGTGTGTACTAAATTTGTATAGGAGATTGTTAGTGTGTGTGTGTGTGTGTGTGCGCGCACGCGCGTGTATATGTGATGATATGTTGACAGGATTTGACCGAATAAATTTTTTTTATGTATATGTGTGTGTGTGTGTGGTGATGATTTCAACTAAGGAACGAATTATCATCATCACTGCATTACGAAGAAAATAAATTTTTGATTTGTAAGCATAATAGGGGAAATATATATGGTTGGTTGGTTGGTTGGTTGTTTTTATGGCATATCAACCTTTGTGGGTTATTAATGCCAAATACATTTTTATACAAATAATCATTTCTATTTCAAACAATTCAGTTTAGTATGAGTGCACAGTTTGATTGTAAAAAACATTTCCATTTCAAGCTATTCACTTTAATCAAACAGTTCTAATTCAACTATTTCCGTTTAGTATAAGTATAGATTTGTTTACACACAGAACAATTCTGTTTAGTGTAAGTACAATGTCAAAACAGTTCTCTTTCAAGCAATTCAGTATAGCATACAAAAGCAGTTCTATTTCAAACAATTCAGCTTAGCATAAGTATGCAGTTTACATGTTAAAATAGTTCTATTTCAAGAATTTCAGTTTAGCATATGTACGCAGTTTAGTTCAATTTGACCCATAGAGGTGCTACCTCTCCTGGTCAGATTCGATCTGGAAGCGATGACAATGAAAGGATGATCCGCATTCTCAAAGCTCCAGCATCATAGGAACTTCACCATCAGACTGTTAAGTGTCATATCTAGGACACTTGTTGGTGGGGAGGGATCTTATCCCTTCTACAGAGATGGAGTCAGTGTATTCTTCTGCCCCAGCCGACTGAGCAAAAAATGTATTGTCGGTACACATGGGACACTGCTGGAGAAGCAAGGACGAGCTCATAAGTGATGTACTTCTATGGACCCCCACATATGGCCGTGCAAAAGCAGGACGACCAGCTCGAACTTACATCCAGCAACTATGTGAGGACACAGGATGTAACCCTGAAGACCTGCCGGAGTCGATGAGTGATAGGGAGAAGTGGCGAGAGAGGGTCAGGGATATTCGTGCTGACGGCACGACATGGTGATGATGATGATGATGAATTACTTATGAAAGGGAAATATTCTAACATTACCTTCGATAAAATACCATGAGAATTATTCATGTATATATGCGATTATCATTCAATTAATAAAGGGAAATTGTGCCTCAGTATTTGGCAATAAGAAGCTCTGTTTACTATTGCACCTTTTTTAAAATAATCAGTGGTGATAAATTCTTTCAAGTTCCAGAAAATTGTCAGTATGACCTTCTGTACTGGCCGCTGCACCAGGGAATATTTCTTTAACTGAGAATCGACACAGGCTCGTAGTGGAAAACGCATGTTCTGTCCTGTTTTAAACGTTTTTTTTTTTTTTTTTTTTTTTTTTTTTTTGCTAAAATATGTTTTTCTGCACACATTGGACATTCTTCCAAGTTTCTCATAGTTTTCACTTTTCAACAAGCAAAAAATTGATGAAGGATATATATTCAAACCTGCAGCATTCTTATTTGGACCATTTTGATTTGCCTCAAAACAAATGTTTTCTTAAATTAAAATATTTTCGCTCGGGGCCAACTTCAAGCATTGCAGATTATACATTTACAGAGAAAAGAAACTTTCAATTTGGAAAAAAAATACTTTGCTTATTTTTCTTCTTTGTTTACAGAATAACTCACATATTTTATTTCGTTGGCAGTTTATTGGAGATAATGTTAAAATAATATTTTAACATTATCCCTTTCATTAGTACCAGAATGAATGACTGAGAATATAGTGTGGTTGGTTGGTTGGGTTTTATGGCATATCAACCTTTATTGGTTATTTAACGCCAAAACTATTTTTATGCTAATAATCAGTTCTATTTCAAACAATTCAGTTTACCATGAGTACACAGTTTAATCATCAAAATCCTTTCTATTTCAAACTATTCAGTTTATTCAAACAGTTCTAATTCAGCTAATTCAGTTTAGTATACGAACATATTTTTCCTACGCACAGTTAAATAACAAAACATTTCTATATATAACAATTCAGTTTAATGTAAGTACAGTTTTAATGTCAAAAACAGTTCCATTTCAAACAGTTCGGATTAGCATAAGCACGCAGTTTAAATGTAAGTATAGTTTAATTGTTAAAAACATTTCTATTTCAAGCTATTCAGTTTAGCCAAACAGTTCTAATTCATACAATTTAGTTTAGCATAAATACGCAGTTTAAATGCAAAAAATAGTAAAGTAAAAAGAACACGGTTTAGTTCTATTTAACCCATTGATAGGATCCTAATCAAGTGCTACCACTCCGGGTCAGAGTGAACGTGGGAGCGATGGCAATGAAGGAGTATTCCGCATTCTCCCAAGCTCCAGCATTACTGGGACCTCACCATCAGATTGTTTAGTGTCAAAACAGGACACTCGTTGGGGGTGGGGGGCCTTACTCTTCTGCAGTGAAGCAGTTGGTGTATTCTACTGCCCCAGCCGACTGGGCAAAGAATATATATATATATATATATATATATATATATATATATATATATATATATATATATATATACGCTTTCCCATGGTGGTTGAGCACTTTGGCGAAGGAATTTACAGATGCCGCTCGCATACATCAAAGCTCTTCGAACGAATTGAACACTCTGGTATCCGGTAAGCTATAAAATGTAAACAAACGAACGCTGCTGCAGCTGTTGCTACATAATACCTCATAATTCCCTAGCTCGATGTGGTACGCTTGTTGGCCGAGTGGTCTGATACTAAGTCTAGAGTAAAGTTGGGCGGGTTTCCATCCTAGCTTCAAGCTTGCTACGTGTCTAGCCATACCGAAGTGTTGTGATACAACTAAACACTCTGTGGATTACAATATATATATGTGCGTACATGAGCAAATTTATGTGTAGAGATGGTATCTACAAATAAAAGAAAATGTGCATGTCTTTTTACATGCATATAATTCAATTTTATTATATACACTCACACGAATAATACATTATATATATATATATATATATATATATATATATATATATATATGTTAAGCATGTTTGATCAAATGATAAAGACACGTTTTGTCTATATAATATTATTAAAATCCGTTCAAGTTTTTAATTAAGTGTCTTGGTTTCAGGCTGAAATTTGTAGATACGTTTACCATTATTGTCCCCAGCGCTTTGCAATTTTAGTAAATTAATCCACCATGTTTGTACATAAAGTAATGTGGTGAGCTTAATTTGACAGGTATCAAAATAAGTAATTGAAACAGGGACCACTGTTCAAATCCTGCACAAGGTAGTTTTCTTTTCTTTATGTTGCTCTGATGCCCTTGGGGAAGATATTAATACATATGTTATTTCCCCAGGTAAGGATAAACTGTAGAACAGACAAGCTTCTTTAATCTTGTGACTGCAACCTGTGAGGTACGAATACTCTTAATTCAAACGCGTGTATATATATATATATATATATATATATATATATATATATATAATAAAACGTACGAGGGTCATACGATAAGTTTCCAGACTTTTTTCGTATGGGCACTTTTATTGATAGTACACACATGAAACTCTTGTCCCCTTCGAAGGAATCTCCTCCCGCTGCAATGCACTTGTTGTACCTTTCCAACAACTTCTGGAAGGCCCCATGGAAGTCCTCTTGTGTGAGCGTGTCAATGACCTTCGTCACAGCCTCTTTTATCTCCTCAATTGTCTCATAACGACAGCCTCTCAGTTTAGGGAATAAGCAAAGTCACAGGGAGCAAGGTCTAGACTACTGGGAGGCTGAGGGACTGTCTTGATGCTCATCTTGGTCAAATAGTCTGTGACAAGGATGGAGTTGTGGACTGGTGCATTGTCCTGGTGGAAATGCCACTGACCCGATTTGAAGAATGCCGGCCTCTTCCGACGGAATCCCTTCTTGAACTCCCTTAAAACCTCAACATAGTAACCCTAACCGTAACCCTTTGGCCAATCTACTCTGGTGTATTGACTTGCTTACTCCTTCCACACCTCTCATCATCCCTCACAGACTCCCTGCCTTCCTTGAATCTCTTATGCTACTCAAAAACTGACGCTAGATTCGTGCAAGATGGTCGAAAAGCAGTCTGAAGCACTCCATACGTTTCTGTGATATTTTTCCAAGTTTAAAAAAGAATTTTATTGCATATTGTTCTTCCTCACGTCCAGATTGCATTTTTGAAATTCACCAGCTGTGAAAATCAGGCTTTAGAAGAGTGTATTCTAATTCCTGCTGTAGCTGTTCATTTGAACCTGAAATCATAAAAATTGGTCAGTCATCTCATAAGATGTATAGCAATAACATACTGAATTTTCAAGAGTCTACAACAATTTTTAAAAAGTTTTGAAACTTATCGTATGCACTTCGTAACTACTCACATACAGTTATCAATAGGAAGTTTATATATATAATTAAACACACTGGCAATTACGTACACACACTCCAACAAACACACAAATGTGTGTTCTTTGTCAAAAATCAAATCCCGTGTTTCATGTTAGATTTTATTACGAATTCTTTACCGAAATTATTTTTTTAACTGAATTCTAACACCTGCCAAAACTGTATGCTTTTTTTTTTATTAAAGCATCAGCGTCTTTTTTGGTTCAGAATAAAAGATTAAAAAACAATAATAATTTTTTTCATTATTATATTCTTATTTTCAAACACGTAAAATACGTCACAAATCTCTGAATTTTATGAATAGATTTTGGTTTGTCTGATATTACCATTCTCTACTTTAAGAAAAAAAAAACAGTTGTTAATTGCAATAGAATTAAGATATTACTCGAATATTTCTAGTGATTTAAGAAACCGGAGGAGTTCACCACACTCAAATGTATTTATATTATATTTTTATACATTACTTTAATGTAAAAATATTGTGTACGTTATAATTTAGATAAATTATTAGTTTTCCAATTTTTAACTCTGCCAGATTACTGTAGGCCTTTTATTTATCTACATCCTATTTCATTGGAAATGGACATGTTCAAATATTGGACGGTATTATCTATGTTTTTACTTTCCTTCAGTTTTACTCTGTTCTGCCGTAATGACGAAGTTTACGAGCTGATAAGGACTTTTCTTCTTTCTACTCATAACAGGCTCTTGCATTCCGGCTGGGATTTGGTGATCCGTTTTGGAATATTCAAATGATAATTTTCTAGGATATTTTCTGATTTATAAATATACCATTTGTCTGCATGGTCAAAATTCAGTCGGTGGCACAGTTTCCAATTGATCCCCATTCAACATTCACAGCTACCTACTCTTGTACCCTGTCTGAATCATTTTGCTGCACTTATGTATAATATGGTTGATTGCTTTATAATTCTCACCTTCTTCATCTCTCCCCGTAAAAGTTGTATTTTCGATTTTTCCAAAGTTTTATGTACTGGAACTTTTACGTATTTCGTTTTTAAGGCGTTGCTCTAAGTTGCTAATAAACGTGATTCAGTTATTTAAAAAAAAAATTGTAGGTTTCCTTTGTGCTTTTTTAGGTTTCATGCGGAATGTCTTTAGTTTGTTGCCTGAAATATCCGTGTTGTTTTTCTTTCTGTTTTAAAGGTTTTTTTTTTAAATTCCTGTTTATCCTAGTAGTATTTTTTTATTTACACTTTCTGACTGTTGTAATGTGTCTCTCTACACTTTGTGTATATTCAAGTACTTGAATTGCAACAACAACGCAATTCCCGTGACTGTTAAATCTTCTTTTTCCTTCGTTTCTATTATTATTTTACTCTTTGTGAGTTTTTCATTGCAATTTTAATTATTGGATGTTTAACTAAAATCTGAGTGAAAACAAATCTCATCAAATCGCCACAACTCTTCATAGTATTCTATCTGGTCTTTACAGTTCTTTAGTCGGGATGATCTTGATTTTTCTACAGATCTTCAATTCTCCCAATCTCTTTTCCAGGTTATTAGGGACTGTTACAGTTTCTGCAAATTCACCTGTTATCATTGTAATTATGTTCCACAACGTTTTCAATTCTCTGACAAGATCCAAGTATTTATTTCTATTTTCGCTTTCTTTCATTTTCAATCAGTGGTCCGCTTGAGCGGCGGAAACCAGTCGATGACAAGTTATTTCTTTGTGATAATTTAAATTGGTCTGCTTTTCTGACAGGGATAGGATGGTCTGTTGAATCTCAAAATCCCGGACAATTTGACGCATATCTCTTTTTTTATTCTCTCGAGATTCTGGCTTGTGCATATATCCTTTGTCAGCAAGGTAAATTTTTAATCTGTTGCAAAATCCCTGATGGATTACCTCTCCCACCCAGTTATAACTAGCCTAATACTTTTTTAAAAGTTAGTTTGCTACTTTTATTTAATATGTGATTAACCGTCTCCAATCCGTTAATTCTTCCGTGTATTATCAATTACGTATTTTTCATTATTATGATTTTTATTATTTGCCAGTTTTCAATATCAGCATTAGTTAGTGGTCTTTCATTGCTGTCCCTTCGACAGCAAGTCTCCTTTAGCTTCCATGACTCATCTGAGTCCATCTAAACAATGCCGTGGTCTTGATAATATCGATTCTTCTTCTGATTTCTGATTCCTCAAGACATTTTTCCAAGCCATTTGGGATCTTTCCAGGCGGACAAATTACAGTTGGTTTTCACTATCCCCCTCATAGGCCACTACTTTCTCAGCTCTCGGCTGGCCCAGTCTTTACACTGACTGTGTCTCTGCAGAGGGGTAAGTCTCCCTCAACGAGTGTCCTGTATATGACACTAAATAATCTAATGTTGAGGCTCCATCAATGATGGAAATTTGGAGAATTTGGAATACGCCTTCATTGCCATCACTCCTATGCCTACTCTGGCCCAGAGGGGTAGCACTTGATAGGTTCCTAACTTAGGGTCAAATAGGACTGTTTGACATTTAAACTCTGTGTAAACGAATGAATTATGCTTAACTGAATTGTTTGAAATGGAACTGTTTGATCATTTAACTGTGTGTAAACAAATGATTACTATGTATCACTGACCATTTAATCAAACAATAATGTTTGGGACTATTTAACTTAGTTGTCATGCTAAACTAAATTGTTTGAAATAGAACTGTTTGATCATTTAACTGTGTGTGAACAAATGATTGATGTTTAATTAAATTGATAGTCTTCAATAGTAATACTTGAAAACATTTAACTGTATGCAAACAAATGATATTGATATCTAATTGAATTATTCGTATTTGTGAAAATATCATATTAGGTGAAAAAAGGCTCGTTTAAAAATGCTATCGACCATATGTGTTTAGAAATCATATGTTCAACATTTATGCATAAAAATGATTTGGCATTAAATAACCAACAATGGTTGATATGCCATAAAATCTAACCAAACCATCAATTCTTTGTCAACATCCAAGTATTTGTGAATCTTTTCGCTTGGCATGCTATTCTAATATTTAATACTAGTCAGATTTATTACATATTTTAATGGTTTGGTAGGGAGGACGTTTTGATTCTTTACATAAAATTATTCATTCGACATTTTTATTATTATTAGGTGATATGTACCTACATATCATATTCTTTGAAGGTAGTTTATCTTGTAGGTTTTAGGCATTTCGTTACGGCAAATTAAGTTTATTTTGCGACTTTCGTTATGTATTTTTTTTGCTGTGGTCATTTATTTTCTTCAGGGTCCATTTTATTTCTTGATCAACAACATCATATCGAAAATCGGTACAAATTAATGTTTGTTTTATGTTATCAAGTCCTTTGAAGAATAACGTGGTTGAAGGAAATAAGGTAATTATCTACAGATAATTTTTTGTGATAGCCATTCGCTATTGTATTTTGGGGCGGGGAAAAATTTTAGTTAACTTTTTGTATCGGGCGGTAGAAAAGGTATTATCATGAAAATTTAGTAGATCGTCTAGAAAATAAAGACTATTATTTTTATTGAGTTCATAGTTTAAATTATAGATGGATTTTTCTAAATGATTGATTGATTTTAATGACAAATAAACACGTCTATGCTTATTTTATGATTAGATGCCAGGGTATACGTTTCCTAGTATATATTTATTTGTACAATTTTGTGTTCTCGTTGAAGGCGTTTATATGACACCCATCAACACTCAGACAGACACAAACACCCATACACACACACACAAACATACACACACACACACACACACACACACACACACACACATATATATATATATATATATATATATATATATATATATATATATATATATATACATACATATATATATATACATATATATATATATATACATATATATATATATATTAACCGGACATTGGCCTAGCGGTTAGAGTGTTCGCCAATGGCCCGGGAGACCTGGGTTCAATCCCAGGTCGAGTCATACCAAAGACTCAAAAAATGGTACTTGATGCCTCCCTGCTTAACACTCAGCATTATAAGGTACGGATCAAGGGTAAAGTGGAGCAATCCAGGGAAAGGAGTCGCGCCCTCCCCTACACCTTGGTGTAGTAAGCTATCGAAAAGGGAGCCTTCGGCTATGGTCGCCAACTTTACTTACTTATATATATATATATATATATATAAACAAAAATTCTCTGTGTATATTTAGTTGAGAGCATCCACGTGTTTGTGTGCGTGTAGGATTTTATTTCTAACAAGGTAATAAAATTCTCATTTTCCCCATTTTTTGTGAGTAATTATGTGTATATGTATGTACGTAAAGTGTGCGTTTATAAATAAATATTTATATACATTCTCAAATAAGAATTATATATAAAGAATGCATATGCGTGTGAGTAGATAAATGTGTACAGGGGGGAACGATAAAATTGCCGTCCTAAAGAAAACAACACAACAGCATTATTATAAAATTTCTATTGGAAAAATCAATTCAGGTAACTTGATTATGTAGTAGAGCTAACTTCTATTCAATGTAGCCTTCAGCCTCAATCACGGATCCGGAACTGGGAGCATGCCTTTTTCACAAGCGCCGGTGGGAGCTCGGCGAATACTCGGCGGATGGCGGTGATCAGGCTGGCTTTGGTGTCGCGGGAGGTCATGTTGGTGATGTTCTCGACGTATGACCAAACGAAGTAGTCCAGCAGGTTCAGATCAGGGGAGGAGGGAGGCCAGTGAGAGAAGGGTACAAAGTTGTAGCACTCCTGAAGCCAAGTCTGGGTCTCTTTGAACTTGTGGGCTGGCGCCGAGTCCTGCTGCCACACCCAGCGTCTGCCAGCGACCACCTGATTGCACCTCGCTCTTCAGCACATTCAGGTACACTCTGGTGTTGACTTTGAGGCCAGCACTCTTCAAATCGTGTCAGTGGCATTGCCACCAAAACAATGCACAAGTCCACAACTCCATCCTCGTCACAGAGGCTGTGATGAGGTCATTGACACGCACACACAAGAGGACTTCCATGGCGCCTTCCAAAAGTTGTTGGAACTGTACAACCAGTGCATTGCAGCCGGAGGAGATTACTTCGAAGGGGACTTGAGTTTCATGCGTATATTATCAATAAAAGTGCCCATAACGAAAAAAGTCTGGAAACTTACTAAATGATCCTGTTATATGATATATATGTATAAATTGTATGAATATTCGAATATATATATATATATATATATATATATATATATATATATATATATATATGCGTCTCTGTGTGTGTGTGTGTGTGTGTGTGTGTGCATGTACGTATATTTATACAAAGTGGAAATGCGTGTATAGATAGAAGGTATAGGCGTTTATATTTATATATACACATGAATATATATATATATATATATATATGGCTTCGAGCTGACGAAGAAAAGAAGCAGAAGGTACTTCCGCAACAACAATTGCCGACGCCGACTACGCCGATGACATAGCGATACTGGCAAATACACCCGACCAAGCCGAAACACTATTGCATAGTTTGGAACGATCAGTCGCAGGCATAGGCCTCTATGTTAATGTACACAAAACGGAATATATGTGCTATAATCAAACGGGGGACATCTCCACTCTAGAAGGAACCCCTCTTAAACTAGTAGACAAATTCACTTACCTAGGAAGCAGCGTCGAATCAATCGAAAAGGACATCGAAACGAGGTTAACGAAAGCATGGACAGCTATCAATAGGCTATCGATTATATGGAAATCAGACCTAACCGATAAAATGAAACGCAGTTTCTTCCAGGCAGCGGTCACATCGATACTGCTATATGGGTGCACTACATGGACGCTAATAAAACGGCTGGAGAAGAAGCTAGATGGCAATTACACAAGAATGCTGCGTGCAATCTTGCACAAGTCCTGGCGGCAACACCCCACAAGACACCAACTGTACAGCCACCTGCCCCCTCTCACGAAAACTATTCAAGTTAGACTCATAAGAGATGTACTCTTATGGACCCCCACTCATGGCCGTGCAAAAGCAGGACGACCAGCACGAACATACATTCAGCAGCTATGTGAGGATACGGGATGTTGTCCTGAAGACCTGTCTAGGGCGATGAACGATTGGGAGGAGTGGCGAGAGAGGGTCAGGGATATCCGTGCTACCAGCGTGACATGATGATGTTGATGATGATGTATAGTGTATACGAGTGTATATATATATATATATATATATATAATGTATATGTGTGTAGACATATATATAATGTATATGTGTATATCAATACATATACAATGTATACATGGATATATATTGTACATATGTATATATATATTGTATATGTGCATATATGTAATGAATATGCATATATATATAATGTATATGTGAGTATATATATATAATGTATGTATATATAGATGGGAGCCTTCGGGTCACCCTCGACTATGGTCGCTAACTTTACTATTTTATATATATATATATATATATATATAACGTTTTATGTGTATATATACAATTTATTTGTGTATTTATGTATAATGAATATGTGTATATATAAAATATATGTGTCTATATATATATATATATAGTCATCCACAGACAGATCTGTTTCGTTCTATCAGAACTCATCAGTGTGGCTAGACAGTATCTCCCCGTAGCTTGGATCGAAACCTGGTCGACTGAAACACCAAGCCAAAGCTTCTAACCATTTAGCTACGATATATATATATATATATAAATATATATATATATATATATATATATATATATATATATATATATATATATATATATATATTATATATATATATATATATATATATATATATATATATATATATATATATATATATATATATATTATATATATATATATATATATATATATATATATATATATATATATATATATATATATATATATATATATATATATATATATATATATATATATATATATATATATATATATATATATTATATATATATATATATATATATATATATATATATATATAATATATATATATATATATATATATATATTTAATATATATATATATATATATATATATATATATATATATATATATATATATATATATATATATATATATATATATATATATACTATATATATATATATATATATATATATATATATATATATATATATATATATATATTATATATATATATATATATATATTATATATATATATATATATATATATATATATATATATATATATATATATATAATATATATATATATATATATATATATATATATATATATATATATATATATATATATATATATATATATATATATATATATATATCGTATATATATGTATATGTATATCTATATACAATATGTATATGAGTATATATATAGTATGTAAATATATATATATATATATATATATATATATATATATATATCAGGGGTGGAGACGGGACTAGTGCTATTACTACTGCCCGGCACGACCAAATAACTCGGTCAATGTTATTCAAAATGGATTAAAAATCAACCATTAATTTCAAGCCAACATACTTAGTCTGATCTCAATTAAATTACGTATCTATTCAAGTTTCGATAACTAAGTAGCCAAAATTTAATTAATATATCTGGGAATAATACAACGATGCTGTTTTGATGGTCTTTGTCCAGCTACCGTCAGATTCATTGAACATCCTATAAAATCGGCTATAATGTTGAACACGCGCAAATCCGTGCCGAGCACTAGACCCTTATAATAACAGTAATGTTAGAGAAATCCGCTTTTGGCTGTAGCCAATAGCAAGAGTAACCCAAACATCGTGCTCAAAAAAATTAGCACATTCTGACTGCTGAATGCTGACAGCTGTCTTGGGAAGAGGGAGAGGGACCGAGATAGATAGATAGATAGATAGATAGAGAGGGGAGGATAGCAGATTATAGCCGTCGCCGACGTCATCATCATCGCTATGGTAAATGTTGGTTAAACGGCGTGTTTTAATTCGTTTTTTCACTAACAGATCTCTATTTCTTTAATGAATGTTGCATATATTACATTCTGTGACTAAAATTTGTTTATTTGAATACATTTTCAACAAATAATCTTTATTTTAAGCGAAATTGAAACTACTAGCTGTGTCTGTGTATACTGTCATCAGTTTCTTTATTCTAATAAACATATTTTTCTCGTCATAGTAATGAACATTTTCTCTTTTCTTCTATACTTTTGAAAGGAAAAAAAAAACTTATCTACTGTATTAACAAGACTACAAATTATATAGTATCTTGATTGTTTACAAAAAAAAACACCATGCAAGGTACGTTTGTCAGTCTGTGCTATACAATGGAGAATCACGCAATAGCAACTATGATGACTTACTTTGGGTCCACAGACCACGGGTTGGGAACTGAAGTTGACAGAGGGCGGGGGGGCGGGGGCACGAGTTGCAAAAATAGGCTAGAGTCGCCACTGATATATATATATATATATATATATATATATATATAAAGTATATGTGCATATATCAAATGTTCTGCAGTAATATCTCATCTTTAGTGAAAGCGTGAAATGCCTTTTACAGGACGTTGATCATACAAAAACATATCTCTCTGATAGAATAACACGAGATTTCCTCCAAACTCTAGATATATCCCTATTCCTATATGGATGCACACATGGATGCAACCCCCACCCCCCAAAAATAGAGAAAAAGCTAGATGGGAGCGACATAAAAATGATGTATGCTGTTTTGAACAATTCGTTGTTTCAGCAATCCACAAGCATCATCTGTACGGCCACCTCTTTCTCATTTCACAAACCATTCAAATAGAACGAACGAGACATGCTGCTGGAGAAACTGGGACAAAACTCATGAGTGACATGCTCTCATAGACTCTTACAAATCGACTTGCAGCAAAGACTTACATTATTTTTGTTCAGACTCAGGATGCAAACTGGAAGACCTTCAAAAGTCGACATATGATAGGGATTGATGGCAACTTGATGATGATGATGGTAATATATATATATATATATATATATATATATATATATATATAAAATGTGAAAGGTACGGAAGCAAAATATGGAATACTTTTTAAAACTCTTTTTTAGCTTGATTTTCAAATCTTAGAAAAAAAAACGCGATAAACCTTTCTCATTAAAATTCAGCCAAATATGAATGAGGAATAAAAAGAAAAAGAAACGTCAAAGAATCAATGATTTGCTTAACGCCGAATAAAGCCAAAAGATTCCGAAATAAATGGAGTTTATTTATGGCTTCCATCAAGCCCAGACCATAACCCCCTTGATTAGGCTATATGGTATGTTTTAGAAAATAAAACAAATGCAACTTACTATCTAAATATTGGATCGCTTAAAACACCTATTGCGGTAGTTATTTACGAAGCTCTTTGCTTCGATGTAGCACAAGGCCAAATGAATGGGGCACCCAATGAGACTCGAACTCACACGTGTAGTTTTGCTAGTCTAGCTTGCTAACCATTACACAGCTGAAGGTGCTTTATCGTGGTAGAATGGAATAAAATGTCTGAAGAATTTAACTTGAAGGCAATGCAAATCATTTCGAAGGCGTGTTGAAAAAATGACGGCCACTTTGAGTAAATTTACTTTTTTGTGTCCATCTTCTTATTTTGTTTATTTAAAAAGATCAAAATTAATCTTACTTTATTATAGAGTCGCTTATTATTATATTAGAAATATAATATATTGCTTTACATTAAAAAAGCAAGAACCAGACGATTCCTCTCAAGAACTGTCAACGGCTCAGACTACGCTGATGCCAAAGCGCTCCTCACAAAGAGACCTATCCAAGCCAAATCTCTGCTGCATAGTCTGGAACAAGCAGGAGGAAGCATTAGTCTCTATGTGAATACAGACAAAACGGAGTAGTTGTGTTTTAATGAAAAAAGAAACTGTTCTACAATACATGATGGATCAATGAAACAAGTGGACAAGTTCACCTACCTCGGAAGCAGCGTCTAATCAAATGAAAATGACATCAATACATTCGACTAGCGAAGGCATTGACTGCTATTAATAGGTTATTGATGATATGGAAATCAGACCTATCCGATAAATTAAAATGCAATATTTTCCAAGCAGCGGTCGTGTAAGTTCTACTCTGTGGATGCACCCCATGGACGCTAACTAAGCGTATAAAGAAAAAGGTAGACGGAAATTGCACAAGAATGCTACGGGTTATAATGAGCAAATCTTGTAAGCAAGACCCCAGGAAAAAAACAGCATTTGTACAGCCAACTACCTCCTATCTCTAAAATCCTATAAATAAGAGGAACAAGGCATGCTGGACACTACTGGAGAAGTAAAGACGAAATCTTAAGCCACGTTCTCACATGGAACTCTTCCCAAGGACGTGCAAGTGTTGGAAGACCAGGTAGAGTATCTACAACATCTCTGTCTGGACACTGGATGTAGTCTAGAAGCCGGAAGCAATGGACGATAGAGA
>CAUZXS010004492.1:0-40000 GCA_963585895.1 Sepioteuthis lessoniana
CACACACACACACACACACACATATATATATATATATATATATATATATATATATATATATATATATATATATATATATAAGGTAAAATACAAAAAAATTAGGAGGGCGTTTAAATGTATGCCGTTAAAGATAGAGATGAGTTCTAACTTGAAAATAGTTAATTTTATATGTAACTCTCAATTTAAGCGAACATTCTCATATACCATTTGATAAGACTAATGCTATAACAATAAACATTAATCTTGGTTCTAACCACTCCGCATCCTTAGTTAAGCACATTCCTAATGCGATCAAATTTAGATTTAACAGATTATCATCTTCTAAAAACACATTTGATAATCATAAGGAATTTTACTATAAAGCTTGGCATAATAGCAGTTATAAAAATGAACTTAAATATTTAAAAGCCAATAGATATCACAAAAATAGAGGCAATAATATAAGGTCACAAAAATAGGGAAAACAATGGAACGAATAATAACATAAATAATAAAATAAACAAGAATATCAATTAAAATAGACGTAGAAGTATTACCTGGTTTAACCCTCCTTTTCGCAAACACTCTAATATCAATATAGGGAAATATTTTCTAGGTTTAATAAAGAAACATTTTAAAGATGATAGTCTCCTTAAAAAAATAACTAATAAGTGTAATGTAAAAATTAGTTATTCGTGTACTAACAATATATATATAATAATTGACAATCATAACAAGAAATTAATAAATAAACCTAACTGGAATAAAAATGACAATTGAGACATCCATGTAATTATAAAATAAAAAATGAATGCCTAATAGGAAATAAAGGTAATCTTGATAATATTAAATATCAAGCAAAAATTTCAACTCAAGAAAATTATACAAATGATAAGGTATACATAGTTATGACAAGCTTAAACTGGAAATTTAGATATTATAAAAAGTAAAAAGTTAACTGCCTTAATCGAGGGTAACCCGAAGGCTCACTTTTCAATAGCTACCACACCGAGGTTTTGGAGAGGGCACTACCCCATTCCTTAGGTACAATTTAAAGAATATTCATCTTTATCGTTTCAGAATGAATGCGGCAGAATAAACTTGAGATTTACAGCACAAACTCTGCCATTAAATTCCATAATCTGAAGGAAAGCAGCCCGTGTCTACCGTTGTTGAACTACATTCTCACCTTCCGCCATTAACAGATGTTTTATGCCAGCTCGTCCGGAGAAAGATATTCTATGTGGGCTTAAAGTCCAGGATACGGATATTTTAGTGGAGCCTCCTCGAGATACAGAAAGACTTTCTCACTCCTGACTTTTACCTGAATTGTTTTTTCTTTGTTTCTTTCTTTCATTCAATAAAAGAATACTGTTATTAATCTTATTGACTCAAACATGGTAGTTCAGAGTCCTTTTTTTATTGTGAAGAATTGTATTTGTCGAAGACTTTGTATTAGCTAGGTTGATTTTTAATTATTCACCTATAACTCGCCTTGTGGCTTTAAAATGTGCTCTGCTCAGGGGTTGGTGATATCTGTGATGCTAAATAGCGTTCAGCAGACCACAGCCAACATCTGTATCCTGCGTTAACTGGTTAACTTGGCGGGAATGAACAGCACTCTGCCAACCTGCTGGGCACATGGCAGCGTAACAATATATATATATATATGTATGCTGCCCAGAGAACACTGAGAGAAAAGTAAATGCTTCTCATTTGAATGAATTCGCACTCTGGGGTCTAGTGAGCCTTGTTAAATGAAATACCCAAAGCCAGACACTTGTCCACAAGGAAAGAGTCTTATCTGAAATAAGACATGCATTTATCTATCAACATGTTATGGAAGCCAAATAACATGAGGAAAAAAAGAAAAGACTGCAAAATCCCAAGTAAGTGAACATACAACTGAAGTATATCTAAATTTCTCTTGCTGTATTCATGCCAACATGAATAAAAGACAAATTACAGCTCTGATAAGATAGAGGAGAAAAGAAGCGGGAATATTCTCCAGATGATAAACTTGAGATTTTTAATTCTGCCATTAAACCCCAAATTCTGAAGGAAATCAGACCATATCTACCGCACTGACGAACTCTATTTTCACCTTCTGCCATTTAGAAGAAAAACTTTCTCACTCCTGGCTCTTACCTGAATTTTTTTTTGTTTCTTTTTGTTCAATAAAAGAATGTTATTTTAATCTGTTTAACCCAAACACAGTAGTTCAGAGTCTTCTTTTGTTGTTGGAGTATTGTATTTGTCGAAGGCCTTGTATTTGAGGGAGAAAGAAAGCCAGTTAGCTGTGTTGAATATTAATAATTCATCTATAACCCACGTTGTGGCTTCAAAATGTTGTCCAGCTAGGGAGTTGGTGATATTTGTAATATTAAATAGCATTGGCAATCCACAGCCTACATGTGTACCCTGCTTTAATTGGTGGACTTGGTGGGAATGAACGGCACCCTGTAAGTTCAATGGGCACATGGTGGCGTAATAATACGTGTATGCATTTATTCTTGTAGTATAAGTTTATTCTGTTAGTAATATTATTGTTGTTATTGTGTTTTTTTGTTGATAGGGTTCTTTGTTTATCCTCATTGGTGGATGAATTCAAGATTGGAAAAGTACGGCTTCATATATTGATGTGGGACTTAGCCAGTGATTGGCTACAAAGGGTGCATAAGGAGATAAAATCTGGTACAAAGTGGTCAGCTGCAGGGGCTACTCAAGAAGTGAAATCCAGCTTCCAAGTCAAAGATATCATGGAAGTTGTTCAAAATAATCAAGCTGGGTTGAGTAACACAATTTGTAAGTTCTTCTCCAAGGAGAATCCAAAGAGAAAAAGGTGTTTGGTGATTGATGAAGTCAAAATGTTCAAAAAAGAGCATAAAACAACTGATTTTACTCTGGCCAAACAACGTATATAGACAACCTGGAATGATATATGCGATTAGAACTTTTCTTTTGAATCCAGATGCTGAACTAAGATACAAAAAAGCACTTGAAAAATTGAAAAAAAATTTTTTTTTCTCCTAATTTTGGTTATTGCTACTTCTCCAAGCCTAGGAAATACTTGAACTCTTTAATTTTCCTGAAATTTGAAATAATCTTGGAAACATCTAGTAAAGTGAATGCCATCTTCTGTGTGCCATGGTCTATAAACTAGGTGGTAAACTATACTGTATAAATAAAATCAAAATATGAATAATTATCTTCCACTTTGCCATTTGTTTTTAATAATAAACATCTTAAAATCAAGTTGTAATATGGGTACATTCTGCTCACAGTTATCATTGGCTTGTAATATGATATAATCAAGGATGATACTTAACTATATTAAGTAATCATTTTATTGTATTGGTAAAAATTATAAGTAGCCAAAAATTTTGGATGTAAGTGTATGTCACATGTTAACAAGTGATAAAGTTTGACAGGTTGTTTTGAAAACCATTGTGAAGACTTCATGTTTTAGAGGGTAAACAAGTTGAGAAGGTTTATGACGTTATGTTCAGCTGATGCACTAATTAAGATAGATTATCCGGCTCATTGGCCCAGAGGGTAGAGTGTTCACCAATGGTCCAGGAGACCGGGGTTCAATCCCAGGTCGAGTCATACCAAAGACTTTAAAAAGGGTACTTGATACCTCCTCGCTTAACACTCAGCATTATAAAGTACATATCAAGGTTAAAGTGGAGCAATCCAGGGAAAGGAGTAGCACCCTCCCCTAAACCTCAGTGTAGTAGCTATTGAGTAGCTATTGAAAAGGGAGCCTTCGGGTCAGCCTCGACTACAATTGCCAACTTTACTTTTATATAAGCAGGGAGATTTTGATAGGTTAGGGAGTTGGTTCGTAAGTTGTACACAGTCAGAAGCTGGCAGTGGAGTGGGTTAGTTTGTCAGAGCCCTCTGGGCAAGGAGGAGGTGGTGTCAGGCAGGTTTCTTTCGTTTGTCTCACATGCATGAAACCCTTAGTGGTTGGTTGGTTGGGCTTTATGGCATATCAACCTTTGTCGGTTATTTAATGCCAAATCCATTTTTATTCAAATAGTTCTATTTCAAAGAATTCAGTTTAGCATGAGTACACAGTTTGATTGTCAAAAACATTTCTATTTCAAGCCATTCCCATTCAGTTTATTCAAAGAGTTCTAATTCAGTTTAGTATAAGTATGGATTTTGTTTACACACAGTTAAATGTCAAAACAGTTCTATATTAAAAAAATCAGTACAGTGTAAGTACAGTTTCAATGTCAAAAAAACAGTTCCATTTCAAATAATTCAGTTTAGCATAAGCACACGGTTTAATTGTCAAAAACAACTTTATTTCAAGCTATTCAGCCTAGTCAAACAGTTCTAATTCAAACAATTCATTTTAGCACAAGTATGCAGTTCGTTCTATTTAACCCATAGATCGGGCCCTTAGTAGATCTATGTACCAACAATAGACCTTTCACCATGTCTTCCTTTCTCATGTTTTGATGACTGCTTGAAAAACAAATATGGTATTATACTTTTCATTTCGTCTCTAAATAATGAGTCGCTTTGTACTTTGTGAAATAGAACGTCTTCACATATTCATGATCCTGCAACATAACAGTAGTCTGACTTGTTAACCAGTCACCTTCATAGGCAGTTACTGATGGGAGCCTCTTCAATATCAGAATTTATTCTTTCATTTAATGCCTAAAGCAAGAAACTGTTCTTATTGCAAGACTTATTGTCAAGTCATACTGAAAACATTAGTTCTCACTTGATCTTTGAAACTAATCAACAATAAACTGGTTGAGTACTTAAGTGAGTCGTCACCACTTAATGACTGGCAAGTAACTAAGTAGCCTAAGGCTTCTATAACAGATGAAGCAAAGCTCAGGAAATATCAAGTTCTTATAATAAAATGCCAGGAAATAAGCATTTGGTAGTAGGGGGGGTCATATTTAAAGGTCATATTGAAATTTGTTTACAAATAAAACCAAACTCAAATTTTGTTAGCTCAGCCCGCTGGGGCTGTAGAATAGACTGACAGCATCTCTGCAGAGGGGTAAGACTTCCCCTATGAGTATCCTGGATATGACAAACAATCTAATAGTGAGGCTCCAGCAATGCTGGAGCTTTGGGGAATGTAGAGTGCCCCTTCATTGCTATCTATGCTAGGTTCACTCTAGCCCAGATTGGTAGCACCTGAGAGGGTCCCATCTATGGGTCAAATAGAACTGTTTGATCATTCAACTGTGTGTAAACAAATGACATGTTTAATTGAATTGTTAGTGATACATAACAATACTTGGAACCATTTAACTGTGTGCAAAAAACAAAAAAGCTCAAGTTCATTTAAAAATGTTATTAGCAAAATGTGTTTACAAATCATATATATCTAAATATATATTTATAAATAGGATTTGGCATTAAATTACCAACAATGGTTGATATGCTTTAAAACCTAACCTAACCAAACCAAACCATCAAATTTCGTTATTTAGTGTAGGGAAGGAAAACTGATTTTAAAACCTGTAAAACTTGACCAAAAATATTGACTTTGTGTCATACTCTGCTCATGTGGACGGGTACATAAATGCTGCATTTATGTACCCGTCCACATGAGCAGAGTATGACACAAAGTCAATATTTTTGGTCAAGTTTTACAGGTTTTAAAATCAGTTTTCCTTCTCTACGATTGGTTGTCATACCAAAGTTAAGCCACCCAATCTGCCATACTATTTACTCATAGATGGAGAGAGAATAGCTGGATACACACCTTGCCCAAGGATATTTGCACTATGTGAAACGCAAACAGTTTTGTCCAGGATTTGAACTTGAGTTGGCATGTCCATTTCCTACCATGTTAACCGTTACACCCTGTGGACCACTAATTTAGTATATATTAACTAAATTTGGAGTGAAAGGATATGTATTTTTTTTTAATTTTTTAATTTTGAGATTGCTTTTTTTTATGAGAAAACATTTGGAAATCAAGAACTGAAGTAAATGAATGATTTTAGAATTGGTTTAGCAGCAGTAATTCAGATTCCCTCCTCTTCTGACTTATTCTCTTTACAACACATTTTATTTGTGTATAACAATGTAGAAATTAGTGGTTGTAATTTTGACTAGTTGAACCTCAACTAGTGTTCATATAAAAAGTTCAACTGGTTTTGTAAACTTGTTTACAAAAGAGAAAGATTGCTACTGACAGTGTAAACATGAATTGGAATTTTGATGAAGTGCAGAATTATTGATTAATATTATCATGCCATAAAAACACACCAACCAGTTAGCCATCTGCGGTTGTTGGTTGGTAGGGTTTTATGGCATATCAACCTTTGTAGGTTATTTAATGCCAAATCCATATTTATACAAATAGTTCTATTTCAAACAAATCAGTTTAGGATAAGTACACAGTTACATGTAAGTACAGTTTAATTCTGAAAAACATTTCTATGTCAAGCTATTCAGTTTAGAATAAGTACAGATTTTGTTTATACACAGTTAAATGTCAAAACAGTTCTATATTAAACAAATCAGTACAGTGTAAGTACAGTTTCAATGTCAAAAAAACAGTTCCATTTCAAATAATTCTGTTTAGCATAAACATGCAGTTTAAATGTAAGTATGGTTTGTCAAAAACATTTCTATTTCAAACTATATAGTCTAGTCAAACAATTCAGTTTAACATAAGTATGCCATTAGTTCTATTTATCCCATAGATAGGGCCCTATCAGGTGCTGCAGTTTTTGTCATTTTAAAAAGTGTCAGTTTTGTTCCATTGATTTATGCTAAACTTTTTGTTTGTTTGTTTTATTTCACTATTTATTCTTATTTTTGCTGTCAAACTGAGGAAGGAAAAAAAAAACAAACAAATTTGAGCAATTCTATTGTCTGAGTTGATAAAAAAAAAAAAAAAAAAAAAAATCAAGAGATAAAATAGCAAAAATTAAGCAAATATGGACTTGCAGGTAGTCACAGATCAAAGAGACAGTGATATTTGGAGCCACAGGGTATCAGAAGTTAAAATTCCCGAGATGACTAAGATCGAAATATAAAACTTTATATCTTCTAATCTCAAACAACAGATTCTGCCTTTTCAACAGTTTCTAAAGAATTTCTCAAGTAAAACCTTGCATTATTTTTAAGAAGGATATGTTTATAATTCCTTTTCCAACAACAAGTTGTTACTGTTTATTTGTCACACCCCAGAAAAGAAAAAAAAAGAAGGATTCATCAGTTTTGTCACAATAATCAGTCTCTGTCCATATCTAAATTGGTTGCTATACTAATAAATTGATTAGATTTGAAAATGTAAAAACTTAAAAAAAAAACAAACTTAGTTTTGAAATATTCAACTTTTATCATTAAATGAAAATGGCAAGATATATATTGATTTTAAAACAGAAAAGCATTCAAAATGTATTTTATTAAAGTTTTTAATTGAAAAATAATTGCATCAAGTAAGTTATTAAAAAAAAGTTGTATATGTAAAGTTTTCATTGTTTTTAAATATTATTTGAATTAAGTGTCTATTTGCTATCTGGAATACATGTATTGCCTGTGTGGTACTGCGTATTATCTTTTTAACTCCTTGCTGTAGATTTTATACTGTTGACTAAATTCACATTCAGAAAACATTTTTATTTTACTTATTGTAATTTTTTTTTTATATATAGTTAACATTATTGAAAGTTATAGTTGGGGTTAGAGAGAAGTGCAGGGTTCTAACTCCTATTAATGTGGAAGACCGTCTCACTGTACCAAACCAATTTTTTTTTTTTTATGTCATTGAAAAGATAACATGCTTATTACAAAGAGAAGAGAAAAAATATTTAACTAAATAAAGAAACTAAACAGTCTACACATTTTCAAATCAAGTTTATTTTGTTTTCCTTGTTATGCTCAAGTGGAAGATGATATACAGAAAACTGAAGTCGGTTATCGGCTTTGAACAGCCAAAACTGAAAGTTAAAATAGAAAACAATGATTTCTAAGTCACCAAATGTGCTGTAGACGAGGGGCAGCAAGGGAGGTAAACAAGAGTTATGTCCCCTTTATCATTTGCTTAACTCTTGTCAAGAAAAAGCTGTATAGACAGAATTTGGAACTGATATATTTTTTTAAAAAATAAACTCAAGAAAAACGATTTGTAGTATTTCTGCCGCTGTGGTGGGTTATGAAGCTGTGAATTTGCGGAAAGGGAGAGCAAAAATAGTTTAAATAAATGACTATCGCCTAATGTTTGCATTAGTATTTTTTTTAAAAATAATTAAGCGAATATTTTTCATTTGTTTAATTTGGACTAGATACCTTTGTTTTTTTTGTTTTTTTTTTTCTTTCTCTCAACTAGATATTAAAAAGCAGTATACCTTTTCAGAAACATTCAGTACAATGAGAAAAAGAAAGAACGCAATTCATATTCAACATTGGCAATGCCAAGAAGCCAATCCACCCAGGGGACAAAAAAAAAATTTTAAAAAATCTATGATGTTAATATCAAGTTTTATATTTAACTGTTAAAGATAATATTTCATTTAACATTTTAGACAATCACATAAAATATGCATTTAAAAAAACCAAAATCATCTTTGTGACAACTCCAATTTGTTAATTACTATTGGAGTATCACAGTAAAATGAAAACTATGTATTAAGTTGGTGTAAAAATAACTGCGGTTTTTGTCATTTTAAAAAGTGTCAATTTTGTTCCATTGATTTATGCTAAACTTTTTTTTGTTTTATTTCACCATCTATTCTTATTTTTGCTGTCAAATTGAGGAAGGAAAAAAAGCAAATTTGAGCGATTTTATTGTCCGAGTTCAAAAACGGGGAGGTAAAGTAGCAAAAAAACTGCTCGCAATATCAAGCAAGCATTTCGTCAGGGGTAGTGAGGGGACTTCAGTGAATGTATAGCTCAACATCGGTTAAAACAAAAAACAAACAAAAACAAATAAAGAAATAAAATTTGTTATGGAGACAACAAGAGCCTTGGTGATGAGAATATTGCAGATGTCCTCCTGCAATTGATGACAACCAATTGAGAGTCATTATCGAAGTGGATCCATGCAAAACACCTCAAAAGGTTATCAAACAACAAAATGTGAATCATTCAATAATTGGACATTTGCAAAAAAAAAAATAAATAAATAAAAAAATAATAATAATAATATACACGCACACAATTATTAATATTAACATTTTACATGATATGTACATATATCCTCACACAATTATTATCAATATACTTTACTATATTTATAAGTCAGGAGTGCTCACTATCAGAGATAGCGCATATATATCTAAATTAGGAGAGCATAGACAGTGTCAACACCATTTGGTAACTATATATATATATATATTAGAGAGAGAGAGAGAGATACTGCTATAAATTTGATGGTTAAAAACCACAATTATTTTTGCAACAATCTAATATTTTTGGTTGCGTAAATTTTCATGATACAATGTTAGAACGGAGAGATTAAATAAATCTTTAAAAGGAAAGTTATCAAATAGAGTTTAGTTTTTTGTTTAAATTAAATCTTAACATGAATTCCTTTTGTTTTCAAAAAAAAAAAAAAAAAAAAAAAAAAAAGTATGAGAGGAAAAAAATTTTTTAAAAATTAGCAAATCTTTAAATACCGGGTTTTAAGGAGGACATGCTTGCTTTGAAAAATCATAATTTGAAATACGTTCTTTTCTTTTTTTTTTGCTACCTGGGGTTGAACCCTAACCATTGGTGCCAGTGATATACAACTACCTCAGCTATAATGCAGATCATCAATCAATAATTTTTAGTTATATTCTAAGATTGGTTGATTCTTGACAGTTTTGAAAAATAAAATACTATTTTAAAACCCTAATTATTTTCGTGCATTTTAAAGGTAACTTGAGGAAGTTTTATAAATATATCAACTGTATCACAGGCTTCCAAAACCACACTAACTATAATAAATAAGAAGCTTATACATATATATATATATATATATATATAATATATATATACACACACACAGAGGGAGAGAGATACATACACCGCAATGTAACTTTATGTAACCTGGTCTCAATAGAGAGTTTTCATTGCTTTAACATGCTGCATTCTAAATAAATATGCCTTGTGGAAACTAACATGAAAATTTTTCTTTATTTTCAAGTGAGATCTGGTGGCTTCATTTTCAATTTTAAAATTGACAGAATTGGAATGAAAGATATATAAATAAGTAGTATATTAATAATATAGGTTGCTATATTTATATATCGTGTTTTCATTTCATTGATAGAGCATATATATTTAGGTTAGTATAGCATATAAAATCAATAGTGTTTGGTAATTGTTATTTTCTCATTCATGACTGTCAGACGGATTGTTTTGACAAACATATAGACAAGAAACTAACAGTTACCAAGCACCACTGACCAAATATCTCAATATTTGTTGTTTTGGTTCAAATTTGTTTTTTTGTTTTTTCAAACTGAAACTATGTTAAAATATTTATGATTTATTCAAATAAATTCAACAAATTGCCATAATTTTATAGATAGGAAGAGAAGCAGTACATTCAGATCCTAGCCCAAACATTGTAGATACTACACTGATCCTAGTCAAGAATGCTGCTTTAAATGTAAATTTTGATGGGAAATATGCTGGTAGTAAAATAATTCTGGTCTGACAACAAAAAGTAGTTTTGCTATTTGTAATAATGACCCCCCCACCACCACCTTGAAAAAAAAAAGTTTCATTTAAATAATCTACAATAAAATTACATCAGAATAATCAGATGATTTATTCAAACTCAAATCTTAAGAAAAATTTATTAAAAACTTAAAATCTTAGCAGCACCATTATTTTGTTTTAGACCTTGAAATGACTATAATGAAATGGGTTTTAAAATTCATTCAATTCATCATCAAACTGCACATATTACTTTACATTCTAACCTTTTTAAAACAAAAAAAAAACGTTTCCTTTCGATTGTTTATTATGAAGCCAAGTAGAAAAAGTTGATTTGTTAATAAAATGCAAGGGTTGGATGGTATTTAAAAAAAAATATATCGAACAATGTTGGTGGTTAATGTATGTGAGAAACAATAGAAATAACCTATTTAAATCAACTGATTTATTACTAGAAATATATTGGTTGATGTGTGTTTTCATATAATCCGTTATATAAGTGAAAAGAAAACTCAATGGACTGTCATTATGTTATTATAAATTTATTTTGATAAGCCACCTATGCAGCATGCCTCCCCAGATAGCTTTTTACAAAGTTGGAAATAGGCTATGCTGGCAGCTTGTTGAAATTTATAATAGCATAATGATAGTCCAGTGAGTTTTCTTTCCACTTATATTACAGATATATTTACTCTGGATAAGATTTTTGTATATATTTTGATACATTTAATTATTTATAGCCATACATTGAGCACTCCTGTAGAATTATATGAAACTTCTCATATTCTATATCTGAATAAATCCAAACTTATCTTTGAATCTTATATAATTAAACATATTTTAAATGGGTGACTAGTAGTGAAAAAAAAAATCTTAAGTTTTATTATGTATCATATATCTCAATCATTCTGAAACTATACTATTTAAAACCTTTGACAGCATTATTTTGACCCTCCTGAAAAATAAAGAAAACACTGGATGTTATATATACATATATATATATATATATATAAAAATACTAATTTGATCCCATTGTACTTTTAAATTTTCTCACACACTAAATCTAACAACTATTATGGGACAGTGGAAGCAACTGAAATAGATTTTAAAAAATAGTGATTAGAAATATACCTAAAATTTTAATTCATATCATTAATTAAAATATAAGTAAAAAGTAAAGAAAAAATCCAGTCGATCAAGCATTAAGTTTATTAATAAAACTTAATAATATTCATTTTATCTAAATGACTAGTAATGTTGCTAAAAGTTTTAAATACTTGCATTGTTTAATAAACAAATAATAAAACAGGCTGTTTGGTCCCCTAAATGCCAAATGATAGTCACTGGATTGATCAAGTGAGTAGCAGAAAGACTGAAGCCAGGTGAATGCAAGGGGGGGGGGAGTGTCAAGAATTTGGACAAGTCTTCAGTTTTGAATTTAGTTGAATTACAAAGCATCAAAGTGGACAATGTTTATGGCTGCTTACTTAAAGATGAGGGTTTTATATGCTACTGACCTGAAAATGAAAAATAAAACAAATTGGGGAAGTGAGGAGAAAGTGGACAGGGACAGAGCAAAGAGATCAGGGGAACAAAAATGGGTTGAATAAAAAAAAAAAAAAAAAAAAAAAAAAAAAAAAGGCACCAAAACAAACAAAAAAGATGGAATACAAAATCTATAATTGATGTTGAATTTAGTATATGAAATTCATAAGTAAATGTAACTATTATAGGATAGAGATAGGAAAAAACTCATTAAGCAAGAGGAAAAAAATAATTTTTGAAAGGGTGACTAGAAAGGAATGTGTGTGGAGATATATATATATATATACATACATACATACATATATATATATATCATACATACACACAGACAGACAGTGATTTAGATAAAAATGTTAACACCCTTATGAGGGTACCTTTATGATATAATTTTAAAGCCTCCACATGTTCACCATCCTTGTCAACATATTCTTAGAATCTCACACAGGTAATTAAAAAAAATGTTAATATTTCTATGTATCAATTAGAAAAACAGAATTGATATTATAGAGACCACCCGAGGAAGATTGTTGACAGGGATGGCAAACAGGTATAGACTTTAAAATCATAAAGGAACTCCTATAGAAATGTTATCACTTTTTAAACTTATATATATGCCTGACTATGCACTCTGAGGAAAAAAAAAAAAAAAAAGAAACCCATTGTCAAAAAACTATTCATTCACATAACTTAATCAATTTTCATAAAATTATATCTTAAAAAAAAAAAAAAAAAAAAAAGAAAGATCTGATATAAAAAATTGTCTTATGCTATATAGAAAGAAAGTTATTTAGAAAAAGAAAATCGACTAGAATATTTTTTGTGTTGAATTAGATGAATTAACCAATTGTTTTTTTTTAGTAGACTTTTTACATTCTAACATTTTTAAAATGTTTGTTATCTTGTTAAATTTATTATGAGACAATTCTTTTTAATGACAAATTTTATGAAAATTGATTTAAACTAGTTTCTGAACAAATTAGTTTTTAAAAATTTTTTTTATTAGGTGTTAATTTTTCAACAAGTGTATAACCATTGCTTATATAAACCAAAATTTCTTATATAGAAATAAAAAAAAAAAGTCTTGAATAAAAGAATTAAAATAGTAAAACTTTCTTTCAATGCTGTGTGGGCACATTAAACCCACAAGTGTCTGTGAGTGGAAAAAGCAAATATTGAAAAATATTAAGCAAGATATTTTTTCTTGGTTCATAATACACCTGTGTGTATTTGTGTGTACACAAATGGTACTGTTATGAGTAGAAATATCACAGTGTGACAAGCAGGTGGACACAAAACCTACAAAAAAAGTAGGAAAAGAAAATACTATCTTTCCTTCCTTTATCTCAACTAGTAAGTAGCACAAGGAATAGTCACAGGTTGAAGGGTGGGGTAAAAAGAAAGCTTTATTTGAAGTCTGCCTCAAATTTAGAGATATTTATACAAACAAACATACACGCATACACACATACCTCACAGAGCCAAGAAATCAGTCTTACAAGAGTTATCTTTTCTTCTTTAAAAAGACAATTTAAAAATTTTTTTTACTCTTTTTTGCAAACACTACACTAGCAACAAGAATTTCATTTTTAAATTTTTTTTTTTAAATTCTTTATTTTACCACCTTAAACATTTGAAAAAACCTTCCAAACATCTTTGACTTTCTTAGTATTAAACCTCAGCCAGTCAGGAATGGTAAAAATACGTCATAACACATGTTCCAGATATATATATATATATTTTTTTTTTGACAGGTTTTTAAAATACTTTCAAATTCTCATGTAAATCAATAATGGAAAAAAAGTGTTATAACACTTAGTTTAATATGGTTTTGACAATAAACATGTTGCAATGTGCCTGGTATCAACTGAAATAAGTTTCTTGTATGTAAACTCACTGATGCTGAAAAACTATACATATTCGTATAATAATAATAATCATAATGATAATATTTGAAACAGCTGATTGAACCACCCCACCCCACCCAAATAAACAAGAAAACTTGAAACAAATCTAAATCAAATTTTCTCATTTCAGTTCAAACTAATCATTTGTAAAGATAAAAAGCTTAGAAAAAATTTGAAAGGTTTCTTTTTGCAGTTGGCAAGTTTGTGACCAAACAACATAGAAGTCACAGGATACCCACAAAAATATATAAAAAGAAAAAAAAAAAAAGAAAGAAAGAAAAAGAAATCTTATCAACATGTATGGGGAGTGGGGAAATGGCACCCATTTTTGTTTCATAAAAATTGGAGGTTTGAAGAATTTTCTTAAGCTAACTTATAAAAAACAAAACAAATTTAATTTCAGTCTGAACTATTGCTATTATAACTAAATTTAATAGATATTGATGGTTCAAATAAAAACCAAGAATTAGATAGTAATTTGGTAAGTAAGATGTATAAATACCTATGTACATTTGCAATGAAAAATCAATCCATTATTTGACAAATACTTTGGTGAAGAAAGAGCTCAGGTTACAATTCTTTAGGGAAGAGGAAAAAAACTTGTTAACCTCAACTGATACTGACCCAAATTTTCTTTGTATTTTGCAACAGGAAGAGTATCTGGTTGGAAAAAAAACAAAAAAAAAAAAAACTAGTGGCAATTAATATCCCAGAAAATTGGGAAATGTACCATATAAAAGGATAGGGAATATATTTTGGGGTGAAAAATGAACCAAATTCAATGGAATATTTTTAAAAAGCTATTATTATAATCAAAATGCTATATGTGTGTGTGTGTGTGTGTGTGTGTGTGTGTGTGTGTATATATTTTACACTCACTAGACAAGGAATTTATTTATTTATTTTTTTTTTTTTTTACTCACCCTCTACATTTAACCTTTCAAATTTTTATGTGACTGAATGTAGGTAAGTCACTTATATATGTAAGAACTTTTGGTTATTTTCATAGCTATTAAGGTCCTTGATTTTCATAATAGCTGAAAGAAAAGTTGAAAGTGTTCAATAAATGACCAGTTTTTATATACACTCATTCACATATATTGAAAAATTAAACTGAAAAAAAATATAGAAACAAATATTCCTTGTCTGTAATCTTATATGTATATATATATATATATATATATATAAATAAAGGTTTCTATAGTCTGGCACAAGACCAATGGGGGAATGAAGGGTAGAAAAGTTATATTGTACCAATCTTCAAAGTAAAGTGGTGGCTGCTTATCTACTTTGAAAATCAGTATTTGAAATCCTGACCTTGAAATCTGAGCTCAAACGCAAATATCTTTGTGAAATAAGCAGTTATCTCAGCCACGAGGCAGGCTCATTTATTTACTATATCAAATTTGTTTTTTAGAAGTTGAAAAAAAAAAAAAAAAAAGATAAAAAAAGACACAATTCCCTGAAAGAAATGTGCACAAAAAATGAAGAGTAGAGGGAGTGTGTGTGTGTGTGTGTGTGTTGGTCTGTAGATATATCATCAACAGTGAAAAGATGTTGACTTACAGG
This sequence comes from Sepioteuthis lessoniana, assembly GCA_963585895.1. NCBI lineage: Eukaryota > Metazoa > Mollusca > Cephalopoda > Myopsida > Loliginidae > Sepioteuthis > Sepioteuthis lessoniana. The sequence goes on from CAUZXS010004492.1 coordinate 15,642, forward strand.
GCAAATTGAAAAGTGCCCAATATCGAGAAATAGAGCTACTATATATGTAAAATCTGTGATATACATAAAAAAAACAAAAACAAAAAACCCAAACTAACAAACATTACTAAGTTTCACACAAGTGATAGCGATCATCATATGGTAACAGTGTAAAAGAACAAAAAGATTCTTTCACACAAAATAGAGTATATTTAAAGTTACTCCTACTACACCTTATCAGTGTATAAATATGTATTTCCATCCACTACAATTTTTTTTCATTGTTATGTGCAGTCATAATTATCTAGTGTAGTGTTAAATTGCACAAAAGAAAATGGATTCATTTGGATACAATTTTCCCCCACACTGTTTTTAAAAAAATTTAGCAGTTTGTTTTATTTAGTAAAACCCATTACTAATGCTTTTTCTTCAAAGCAAAGCAAGCATTTTTTGCTTTTTAATCTTTAGTTGCAAGCAGATGATCTTTTCAAAATCTTCCAAGTAAAATGTAAGATTTTAAAATCATGGATTTTACTATATATATATATATATATATATATATATATATATATATATATATATATATATACACACACACACACAAAGGTTTTTCATATTAGTATAGGAAAAGAGAATTTAATTTTTTTTTTTTTGTCTTTCGTTAAATCAATCTTCATATTGGTAAAAAATCTTTGATTTTAGATTTGATCAATATATTTATGTTCCTAAATATACACCTATCAAAAAGGGAAATGTGTGTGTGTGTGTGTGTGTGTGTGTGTGTGTATATATATATATGCATAGACAGATAGAAAAAATTGTAGGAAACTAATTGTTTTCATTTACTTAAAATAAATAGGATGAATAGAATATAGATAGATCCCAGCAAGCAATCATACATATTAATATTGGCACTGGCTCCAAAATAAGAGCTGTCCCATTATCTGCATTTTGCCCAATCATATGTACGTGAAAGTACATAACTTCTGTTAATGTTAAAAGGAGGATATACTGTGTAATAATATGGGATCTAAGAATTGTTAATACAACCCTTATTTCAGAAACTTTAAATGAGATCATTTACTGTAATCCAGTAATATTAATCATGTTTAATTTTTAGTAAACTTTTTGAGTGCTAAGTTTATTTTTGGTGTGTGTATGTTTTATATATATATATATATATATATATATATATATATATATATATTATATATATATATATAAAATCTAAAGTATCTTTAGGATGCTCAATATAGGATAGAGTTGTTATATCATGCTGTATAATATCATATTCACCAGTCTGCATAATGAGTTTCATTTGTAATTTTCAAATAAGTTTTGACTAACTTTTACTCATCTTGGAATAGTCTTTCTGTGTTGGTTTGCATTCATTCTTGCTATTTATTCTTTTATGATTGATAACCAGAGTTTATAAGAAAATTTCAAACACATAAAATAAACTGCTATAAGCCAGACCAGTAAATATAATATAATACAGTACAATATACACGACGAGACTAATTTTTGAACCTCTGATATTCATTATTTTTTTATTTTATTTTTTAACTCTCCTCCTAATAAATCAATTTTTTTTTTATCTCCTCCTTCGAATAAATCAATTTATCCTTTGTCATCTTTATTTGTCTTTCCCATACCTCTGCTCCCCCACAAAAGAAAAAAGAAATTCTATGGAAGACTAAATTTTCCCAATATGCTTGTTAAGTATCAGTATATAAAATTGTGCATTGAATTCAGTGAGGTGACAATTCAAAACAAAAACAGAATCAAAATTGTAGCAAGAATGTTTTGGTGGTGGTTGGTCCAGTGATCTGCTTGCAAATGTCTATCACTTAAAAAAAAGAAAAAAGTTAGTCCAACTGGCTCCACCTAGAATTACAACTGGGAACTTCAATGCATAAGATGGTAAAAAAAAAAAGAAAAGAAAGAAAAGAAAAAAGAAAAGAAAAGAAAAAAGAAAAGAAAAAAAAAAGCAGAATAATATGTGCAAAAATCAACACCAACAGCAAACAAATTGTTTTTGGTTTAATTACCATTTTAGAAATAAGATATCTAGTTGCAAAACAACTATATATATATATATTTTCTTGTAATATATTTTCATCACATTTTTGGGAAGCTGCAAAACCAGTAGCAAAAATTGTAGAAAATGAATTTCTACTGCTGTTAAAATTTCTTAACTTTATTAGGTGGGTTATTTAAATTTTTTTTTTTAGCTGTCATAATATCAAAGATGACACAATGAGCTATGAAAACTCAATGAAACACATTTAACTTTGCATTGAAATACACACACATAAAAATGAACCCAGTAACAACTGTCTTTTTCTTTTTTTTTGTTTTGTTTTTTAAAAATTAGAATTCAACTCTTTGGAGAGAGCTAAATAATATACATTGAAAAGTGAGAGCAGAAAATAAAATAGATCAAAATGCAAGCAAATGTTATCTACAAGCAAAAGAGAATAATAAATAAAGAAGAGAACTAACACAAAGAAAGAAAACTTTTCTAATTGTCATTATAAATTATATCTTATAGCTAGATACTAAAAGTAAGAAAATTAGGTTGGTAAACTAAAAACTACTTTTAATGCACACAACATCACATGCAGATTCAATTAAAAATTTGTTTTTATTTCTTTTTAAGAGATTTTATATATTTTTCCCCTGACAAAATTTTAAATTTGAAGAGAATAGAATTTTTTTGTATTTTATTTAACAGAGCAAATTAACTTGAGAAAAAAAAAATCATGTAAGTCTTTTTTTATATTTTTTCATGTTTTCTTGGGATTCAAAAGAAAAAAAAACTTTATCGTCATCATCATTATTATTATTATTATTATTAATCAAATAAAAAATTAAATGCGCAAAAAGGGTGGGAAAAAAAAAATCAACTAACATTAAAAGAAAATCTTTTTCCCCAAAAAATGTTTTGTTGAGAGAGATTTTATTTCTTTAAAGATGATCACATGGTATGCAAAGTGTGCGTCTTACTTCACCCCCTAAATAGGGGGTAGAGTAATTATCACTTACTATCCTCTTTTGTGTATTTTTATTTTATTTATTAAAAACAAAAATGCTATTAAATCAGTTAGGGATTAAGAAAATGAAAATAAATAAAATAAAAAATAAGAAATCAAAACAAAGAAAAAACATAATATGCCAAGAAAATAATAGGCATGATGGGAAATATATATATATATATATATATTACATATATACATAGAATGCAAACATACCCAACACACATGCATAAAATATATATAGAATGTAATGATTTGGTCATGTGTATGTGTGTGTGTGTGTGTGTGTGTGTACTTGATGATACACAGGCACAGAAAACCTAATCCCCAACCTAAACATATTTGTTAATCAAATTTTTAATTGTTATAATATGACAGACAATTTTCATGTTTTCTAAAAAAAAAATAAAAATAAAAAAATCATTTCACTATAAAAAAGAAAAAAAAAAAGAAAAGAAAAGCCCTTAAAGAAACAAATACAAGAAATTAAAAATGATGATATAATAGTGATTAATTTCTAGTGCATATTGCAAAAAATGAAAAAAAGAACTAATTGGAATGAACATTTTCTGGTTTTGTTTTCAAAGACAGGTCATAGCTGCCAACCAGGGTGTATGTGTGAGTGTGTGTAAAATGTAGATATATAAGTATCTGTAGCCATTCATATATTTGTCTACATACAGAGGCACACAGATATAAGTCTATGGACAAATAGTAGTTGAATTAAAAAAACTGCTTGGATTTTTTAGCATACATAAGACAACGTCTTACTTCCCCACTTTAAATTTGAATTAAGTATTAAAGGGGGATAAATCTTTCCTCCCTTAAACATACTTTATCTTCAATGAACATTTTTTAAAATTGTTGTTTTAATAGAACTACTAAAATAATGACCTATCACAGGACAGCATGTAGGAATAGTAGTTATAGTAGAAATTATAATAAAAAGTAATAGCAATAAAATTACTGATTTTGTTCACTTTTAGCAGGTCTGAAAAAAACAAAAAAAAAAAACAAAACAGAAAAACAAACAAAAAAAAAAAAACAAACAAAAAAAAAACAAAAACAAACAAAAACAGCTCATCTTTTGAAGTCTGTTGCAGGAGCCATCTTGGATTTTTTTTCCTTTTATAGATGACTAGCAGACAGCATAATTTTTTTTTAAGGGTTGGTGATTTTAAAAAAATGTAACAGAGGGAGAGAGAGAGAAAGAGAGAGAAAAGAAAGAAAGAAAAAAGTTTATATACACAAGTATTTTCAGTTCATCACTTAGTGTTTATTTTTTGCGAATTTTTTTTTCAAAAAGTTATTGATTGACCAAGGACATACTTTCACAGTTTGTAATAGTAATAATAATTATAATAATTGCATACAGTAACATATTAGTCAGAGATAATGACTTATAATAAATGGATAATTTGTCAACAGTTTCTTCTTGGTTATCGAATCTATTTGATTACAGAAAATACAAAAATTATGAATAATAATCATCATAATATAATAATAATAATAATAATAGAAAGGTCCCTCTTTAAAAGCAAAGTTTATTTGTTTTTCTATCAGCCAAAAGTGACATTTATTAATGCCACCAAAGAATCAGCATGGTTAACTCTCAGATATATATATATATATATATATATATATATATATATATATATATATATATATATATATACACCATACACACAAACACGCACAAGCAGAAAACAGAGTTGAGACAATAGTGCAGCCTTGTTTTTCTCTTTTTATTATTCCATTTAAAAAATTCTTTTTATAAAGAGGTGGCTGGTTGCTGACAAAAGTTTAATTTTTCTTTATCTTCTGGCATTCCATTTTTTTTTTTTTTTTTTTCTTTTTGGTCTTCAACTTTTTTGCTCTTTCAAGTAGACATTCATGTAGATTATCTTTTAAACATTGTTAATACCTTACCCCTGCCAATTTTCCTAAATCCTTTGCTATAAATTTTTTTCCTCCTAATACTATCATAACTTGCACTATAAAAAAAATCTTATTTTAAAAACTAGCAAAATTGAGGAAGAGGAAAAAAAAAAGGTTTTCAATAAATTTGGCAATATTTTGGCATCAAGTTTGACTATATATTGCCGATAAAGTTTTTAAAAGATAGTAGTTTATTATACAGAAATTCTTAAATCAGAAATAATTTGGACAACTTTTCTTTTACTCTTTTATAGAAATAATAGTAGTAGTAATAATGGTTAAAAAAAAAAGTAGTAATAAAAAAAAAAAAATGGTCCCAAAACACCAAAAATTTAAGTGGGGGGAAAAAAAAACAAAAAAAAAACATCAAACTTTATTATTCTTTCAAGTATAAAAAGGGTGGGTGGGGGAATAGCTATTTTAAGTTTATATTACTTTAAGAGGGAAGAGAAAAAAATAAAATACCTCAAAACTAAAATTGATGTCTAATTTTTATCTCTTTTTTCTTTTAAAATTTGCAGAACAATTCCACAATAAGAAGCTAAATGTTTGGCATACACATGTTTGAGTAACAAAAGAATATATATATATATATATATATATATATATATATATATATATATATAATAAAAATAAAAAATAAAAAAATAAAATAATAAATAAAAAAGAAAATCTCAGTGCCGCCGCCTCAAGGCAAAAATGTTTTAAGCATTGATCAAAAGTTGTTTGAGAAAGGAGCTGCCGAATAAAAGCTAACAGCAGTCTAATTGGAGTAAAAAGAAAAAAAAAAAAGAAAAAAAAAAGAAGGAAAAAAAAAAGGAAAAGAAAAAGAGTTATAGTGGTCACTAGATACAATTTGCAGACACACCAGTTGGTTTATTCGTTGTCCAATACATAAGAGAGTCAACCAATCCAGCTGGGTTAGAGAGATAAGGAAGGTAGGTATTATTAATTAAGATAGGTAGTTAGATATTTCCTAGTTGTATGTTCCTCATGATCTAGCTGGGTTTTTTTAGTTTGCTTTTTTTTTTTTTTTTTTTTTTTTTTAAATTCTTTAAAGTTTGTCTTCATTTTTTTGTCAGTTTGTCTGGTGAAGGTTTATCTTTCAATGAGATTTGCCATCCAGACCTGGGGTAGCACTGTAATGACCTCTGCACAGCAGAAATGGTCATCCTAATCATTAGACTCTGGTTTTCTTTGTTTTTCCCACCAAAGAGCAGTCAGGATTATCGGTTACTAAGTTCTTGGCGCAATGCTGAAAATAGAAAAGGTAAAAAGAGAAAAGAAATTAAATTTAGCAAAGGGAAGTAATTCTTTAAGCTTTACTGAATAAAAAATAAATAAAATACAATTCATATATTTAAATGATAAAATAAAAAATAATAAATACATTTAAATAATAATGGCTGGTTGGGTTTTATAGCATATCAACCCCTGTGGGTTATCTAATGCCAAATCCTGTTTACACATATATATTATTTATGATTTGTAAACGAATATTTTTAAACAAGCCAGAGGTCATTTGTTTGCACGCAGTTAAATGGTTTCAAGTATAGAAAATGACTAAATAGTTCTATTTAACCCATAGAGTGGATCTGGGAGTAATGGCAACGAAAAGTACTCTACAAAGCTTTAAGACTAGAGATTTACCATAGTTTAGTGTCAAATCAAGAACATTTGTTAGGGGTGTGTGTACCTTACCCTTCAGTAGAGGTGCACTTAGCATATTCTACAGTCATAACTAACTAGGTTTGGTTTGGTGGGTTTTATGGCATATCAACCTTTGTAGGTTATTTAACGCCAAATCCATTTTTATGTGAATAATCTGTTCTATTTAAAACAATTCAGTTAAGCATAAGTACACAGTTTGTCAAAAACATTTCTATTTCAAACTATTCAAGCAGTTATATGTAACAATTCAGTTAACTATAAATATAGTTTTAATGTCAAAAACAGTTCTATTTCAAATAATTCAGTTAAGCATAATCACGTAGTTTAAATGTAAATACGGTTTAATTGTCAAAAACATTTTTATTTCAAGCTATTCAGTTTACTCAAAACAATTCATTTTAGCATAAGTATGCTGTTAGTTCTATTTAACCCATAGATAGGGTCCTATCAGGTGCTACCACTCCGGGCCAAAGTGGACCTGGGAGCAATGGCAATGAAGGGGTACTCTGCATTCCCCAAAGCTCCAGCACTGCTGGAACCTCACCATCAGATTGTTTAGTGTCATATCCAGGACACTCGTTTTTTTTTGTGGGGGGGGGGTCTTACCCCTCTGCAGAGGTGCAGTCAGTGTATTCTACAGCCCCAGCTGACTGGGCAATAACCAACTAGGCTTTTTAGATAATAATAAAAATTACAATTCATATATTTAAAATTTTGTACTGCTTTTTCTACCCATTGAAACCATTCAAATTCATATCAATTTCGGTAATTAGAGAAACATTAGGATATTAATCTTATAATCAAGTCGTATTTTCTGTCAAATCACCAAAGTTAAGCTGTGCTGAGCTTGTTCAGATCTCAGATGAGTGACCACTTAGGAATAGCAAGTATTGTAGGCAACCTGAGGCAAAGTATAGTAAATAAAATGAGTTATTAATTTTTGAAGCATCATATTTCAAAGGATATATATATATATATATATATATATATATACACACACACCGGACACTGGCCTAGTGGTTAGAGTGTTTGCCAATGTCCTGGGAGGCCTGGGTTCAATCCCAGGTCGAGTCATACCAAAGACTCAAAAAATGGTACTTGATGCCTCCTTGCTTAATACTCAGCATTATAAGGTACGGATCAAGGGTAAAGTGGAGCAATCCAGGGAAAGGAGTAGTGCCCTCCCCTACACCTTGGTGTAGTAGCTATCAAAAAGGGAGCCTTTGGGTCACCCTCGACTATGGTCACCAGCTTTACTTTTTTACTTTATATATATATATATATATATGGCGACTCCCTTTTCTATCAGCTATCATACAGAGGTGTAAGGGAGAATGCTACTCTTGTCCCTGAATTGCTCCATTTTACCCTTGATCTGTATCTTATAATGCTGAGTGTTAAGCAAGGCAGCATCAAGTACCATTTTTTGAGTCTTTAGTATGACTCAGCCTGGGATTGAACCCTAGTCTCCTGGGCCATTGATGAATACTCTACCCATTAGTTCAATGGGCTGGTAAATATAAAACGATTGTTGTTGGTTCAATGAGAGAAAAGTAAATATAACAAAATGAATAGGTCTGCAAATAATTTCAAATTTAATATTTAGATTTTTTATTTATTATTCCATATATTTGTGCTATACATGTTTCAGATATTTCAGTCCTCATCAGGCAGGAGAGATAGAGAGAAAAAAAAAAAAGAGAGAGAGAGAGAGTCTATGTATTGAAAATTAATAATTGTTCCATTGTCTCTTGTCAATTCCTGAGAAGTCTGAATTATGTCTTGATCTAAAACACAATTGCAGATAAAAAAAATGTTTAGTTAGGTTTCTTTGTTTGATGGCACATCAACCTTTGTGGGTTATTTAATGCCAAAGTCATTGTCCTAGAAGAACAGTAGTGGTACTATTTAACCCATAGCTGGGAGTATAAGGGGGCTCATACCTTTCCCAAGGGTATTTGCCCGAATGTGAACGTAATAGCGCTACTGGAGTACGAACTCGCTTACTACGATTCCGTAGTCCATCACTTTAACCATTACACCACAAGGACCCTCCCACAAAGCCATCTTTGTAGAAGAACAGTAGTGGTACTATTTAACCCATAACTGGGGAGTGAGGGAGGGGGGTTCATATTTTTCCCATGGGCATTAGTCCAAGAGTGAATGGTAACAGTGTAACTGGAGTTCAAACTTGCTTACTACAATGCTGCAGTCAAGTACACGAGCCACTATACCATGAGAACTCTTCCTGAACTGCTACATCTCATGTACAAAATGATAACGTAAGAAAAAAAAATATAGTTCTGAAATTCCTTTGTTATTGGCTAAATTTCTTAATAAAATTAATTCATCATCATCATACAGAACATGAAAGTGACAGTGATACTAGTAATAGATAAAGCACTTGTAACAATCCCAAAGATACTGGAAAAGCTGAAAATCCATGGAAGGATTGAGAGCATTCAGACGACAACAGAGACTGGTGAGAATACTGAGAAAAGTCTTGGACAGTTGAAGAGACTTGCTTTCATTTGGACTCCTGCAAAGGCCACTCGAGTGAAAATTAACTGAGGATCCGAGTACTAAGTCATGTGTATCTACAAATATTCATGCATAATTTACCTTCAATTATATCAGTTTTCACTTTCTGAAGTTCTCTTCTCATTTCTGCAAGAATTTCCTGTTTCAGCAATTCAAAATCACCGGAAATGCTGCTGCCTCCATTTGGCACGGCTACAGTTTCTTGACCAGTCAATGAAAGTTTTTGCCTGGAAAATAAAGAACAACATGTATATAATTATTAGCAGTAAAATAGACAGGAACAAAGTTCAGACCGAATCAAATACACAGAATTAACCAATAGACACTTTTGAACAAGACGGTTTCAGTTTCTTCGTTTAATGGCATATAAACCAGAGCGTCAAAACCATCCTTGTAAAAGAACAATAATAGTACTATTCAACCCATAGCTGAGACAATAAAGGAGGGGGTTCACACCTTTTCCAAGGGTAATGGTTCACAAGTGAACATAATAACATAACTAGTGTTCGAATTAGTTTACGATGATGTCACAGTTCAGCATATTAGCCACTAAGCCATGGGGACTCTCCTCCCTTACTACCTGAACAAGATGGCCATACAGAATGTTATCCGGACAGAAAATCTCGGTACTGAAAGTAGATTTGTAGTTACATTAATTGGAGGCACTTGGGATTTAACAGTTGTTGTAGTAGAAAATAGATGGTGACAAGGAATTCAAACCCTGGATGAGGCTGATTGCATTTCACAAATAAGAGTTGAGTGAAAAGTTCATAGGCCGACCAAGATACTCTCAAGGAATGTGAACAAATGAGGTTTATATGAGGGTTGGCTGAGAAGTTCATAGGCTGACCAAGATACTCTCAGGGAATGTGAACAAACGAGGTTTATTTTTCAACAGTCTCTCTTTGCAGTCTACACACTTCTTCCATAGGTCTTGCTGTGCTTGGCTCTTATTGGTAATAAAAAAAAAAAAAAAATCAAAAAAAAATCAACAGTGGATGTCTCATCCAATGAACTTTTCAGCTCACTCTTGAGAAAGGTATGAATTCAAACATTCTTCCTTTCAGCTAGGTATTGGTAAATAGTAGGGCAGACTGATATATCTACCTAGGTATGGCACTTGATTGAGGAGAAGGAAAACTCTAAATTCAAACCAATTGAACTTTGCTTAAAAAAATTGACCTTGTGTTGTATTCTGCTTGTGGCAGAGGTCAGATAATACATACATTAAATTTTCCCCCTCCCAACATCCATATTCAATGTTAAAAACATTTAAATGGTTATAAAGCAATTTCTGTCATTCACATTGTTTTAATTACCATAGTATATTAATTAGTATGCTCTAATCTACCCAAGTTATTTGAAGAGAGCATAATACTTTAGATATTCATAAGAGGACAGATATTTCAATAAAATGCTGTGTGTGTGTGTGTATGTATATATATATATATATATACACACACACACACACACCCAACCCCTCTACTATGGGCAGGATGCAACACAAGGTCAATTTTTAAGTAGAGTAAAGCTGGTTTGAATTAAGAGCTTTTTTCCCCTCATAGACTGATTGCTTAACTAAGGTTAAAGAACAAGTCTATCCAACTATTTGTCCATAGCTAGAAGGAGAACAGATAGATTCCTGCCTTTCTTAAAGGCATTAGTGCAAAGTGAAATACAAACAGCTTTGTCAAGGATTTGGACTCAAACCACTGATTCCATTTCCAACAACAATAACCATTATGCTAAATGTACTTCCATTGCATATATCAAAAAATAACTAGGCAAATAAAGTCAGAGTTATTTCCCAGGAATACAGCATATACAAGACTAAATACAGGTTAACCCACTGTTGTGTTTAACAATTTAGCTGAGCTGATCATTATTACTGTAGCAGGTTTGAGTCTTACTATAGAAAGTTTCTGTAAATGTTTTAACTCTTTGAACTTGAAACCCTCAGATAATGCATATCTGAGTTTACAAGAAAAAAAAGAAAGAGCACAAAACATTTAAATTTCACTCACCCTAAAAGCAAAGTTTCTGAAAGTGGTCCATATAGACCATTTGAAGAGAATAAAATTTTGCCATGGGAGTGGGTTCACAAGGGATGAATTTACTAACTCGCATATATAAATCCTTTTAGAACCAAAATATCTGGATCATGTAGACTAGTTTCCAGATATTGTACACTTAGCAGAATGCCTGATTAGGTGTGATGACCGCACTAGAGATGTGTTGTTCACACACAACCTATTCAAAAGATATGGATCATTTGAATAAATGAATGATCTAGCTCTGATCGACAAGATCCAGATTTTTTTGCATTGTTAATAATGCATAGAATCATATTTTTTATAAAAGCAAACATGGTGTAATCTGGGTTTAACCAAGTGCGTTATTTACTAAGCAAACACAAAAATACTTTGAACACAGAACATGTTGCTTTGTGGATCAAACTCCCAAACCTGCAACCTGATATTCAAGATCTCTTCAGCACCCACCAAATCCATTCTTCCCATTAAAAAAATAATTCAAGAATTAAAAGTGTGTTTGAACTTATAGTTTACAAATTCTTTTCTCATTCAAATATTATTAAGCTTTAGTAAATAAGATATTTTGTAATTTATCATTCAATCAATTAATTTGGAGGTGAATGGAAATTAAATTTGATTACAAAGGGTGCATTAAGTAAAGCCTTCCTTTAGGCTAAAGTTTACATGTCTAGTGTTTTAAATTTTTTTTGCAAATTTTGTGCAGACATTTTTGCTTAAAGTTATTTTATCATAGAAAAGCTTATAATCATTGCTATATGAAGCTTTTTATCATTAGTATTTGATACAATCTTCTCAAACCTGAAATATTCAGCTTAAGGTATATAGTAATTTAACGACTCAAGGTACATAGTTATATAATGACTATAAATTGGGCTTATAGTGAATAGTAAAATAGTGCTTAGCCCTAAATATCAGGCTTATAGCTTCAAAGAGTTAGACTTCTATTCTAAAATGTTAATGTATGCCTCCCCTTAAAAATAAATGCTCTTCACCAAGTGGGTGAGGTGCTAGATTTACAAAGAGAAAATCCTTTGCCCTTAATTTTATATCAATAACATTGAAACAGAAAACAGAGAAAACTGGGATAGTAGTGAATTAAATAAAATTGGAGACGACAAGTCTGCATGCCTTTGTATGGTGGTGGTAGTGATGGGTTTAAAAAATAGCCAAGAAGGGCCCTTTCCTTTACAGTACAAACATTTAAAGCGTGTTTGTGTGTGTGTGTATAAAGCTAAAGCAACTAGAAGTACTTGAAACAATTGTAAGACTTACTTTCTCCCTTTTTCCAGAAAGAGAAAATAATCTGTGCTACATCCTGAAAATTCAACAATCGTCTTTGTTCTTTTTTTTTTTATCAGTTTATTTTTTCCCTACTCCCTTACCATTCAGAGAAACCCACACAGGCGGGAATAATCATTATGTTCTGTTAGTTTGAGGGAAATAATTTAAAAAAAAAATGTATATTGTTAAACTATGATACAGAATTGTTATTAAGTTTGAGTAATATTTGCAAAAATCTTTTTAATTGCACCTTGCTTTTAAATTGGGCTGTCAATCCATGATGCGAAACACAATTGTTGATAATGCTTCATCAAAAATACAAATAAAAGATGCCACAGAATACAGAAATATCTACTTATATATATAAAATATCATACATGCATACATATATTGATTGTGTGTAAGAAATTGTTATAATATGAGGCATAACTAAACATTGACATTCTTCACATTACCATAACAACTGTTACTATATAAACTGTATCCAAAATTAGTTTCTTTTATCAGACACTATGTTGTCTATAGTGTATCTCTGAGTTTAACCCCACGGAGGATAATATGTTTTAAAAAGCAACGTATTTGGCATTGCTTACTGTATGATTTCCAAAAGGCTATTAACAGCTACCAAGGCATTTAAAAATATCTGTGCAGTGTATAGAGAGGCAGTGAAGGATTGTGTGTATATATATATATATATATATATATATATATATATATATATATATATATACATATATATATATATACATATATATATATATATATACACATGTGTGTGTGTGTGTATATATATATATATATATATATATATATACATACACATGTGTGTGTGTATATATATATATATTTATACACACATGTGTATGTATACATGTGTGTGTATATATATATATTGGCTGTTGTTTAAAATGTTTAGAAAAGTGATCGTGACACATCCGACAAGCCTTGCTGTGGAAGACAATCTACTCTGATGAAGAACTTTTGAAAAAAGATTGCTGTTGAATTAGATCCATGTCAAAGCCACAGAGATTCAGTGCAAAAATGTTGTTTTATGTTCAACTGTGCATGAACACCCCAAGTGAATTGAGAAAACGTGCAAAGAGGGAGTTTGGGTTTCTCATGAATGTTTGGCTCTCAAGTGTAATCACCCGATGAAGGGAATTTCATTTTTGATGATGATATTTAAATAAATTTATCTTACACTAGTTTCCATATCCCATCTGGTAACAAAACCAAATTACTTTAACACCTTTATATATATATATATATATATATATATATATATATATACACGCACATCACACATTCATATTTATGTACATATGCATAAACATAACTACACACACACACACACACACTTATTTATGTTTCTGCTGATAATTATTAGTTGTAAGCTATTTTAAATGCTGTTTATTTAGTATAAATACATGTTTAATTCATTCTGATAGTAATTGCATTTAAAGAAGCAACCTGGAAAGAGTCACATGAGAGAGTTGATAAATTACCAAGACTGAAAGAGATGAATAATTAGTTTTTAGAAAAGGTAAATGTTGGTCAGGTTAAAATGTTTGTTACTAAAGAATTTTATTCATTTTTATAAAGCATACAACATTTAATGGTGATGGCAGCGGGGTGGGGGAACAGATTGGGAAGACATGGACAATTCTTGTGGAGCATACAAAGAGCAGAAAAAAAAAAAAAAAAAAAAAAAAAAAGAAAAAAAAAAAAAAAGAGAAGGAATGCAAGATGACAAAAATGACAGATCCACTTACGGTGCTGGGCTGACCAAATTTAACCTTGGCAAAGAAAACAAATATAAAAAAAAAAATGAATAAATAAATAAATATATATTATGTAAGAATAAAAGATAACAACTAATGTTGGATTTTATGTTGCTAAGCTATATTAAGCTTAGAGTACCCCTCTTCAAAACAATTATTTCAGTATATCAAAAATCCCCTATCTCCTGGGAAAAAAAAGCAAAAAAAAAAAAGCTAAATTTTGTGGGAGCTCTTTTAAGACCCTAAAGCTGAAGCTTATTTAGATTATACCTGAATTCGGCACTGATTAGATCTAATATGGTTTGTGTAGGAGTCATGGTAATCTTTTGATGGCTGTGTTTTATTCTCATCCGTAGAAGCCACCCAAAAAGATGAGTTGCAGTAGTTCCCCAATTGAACTATTAGATCCTGACCATTGACCTGTGGGGTTCGTCCTTCCAGCATGCCAATACAGGATGTAGCCTAGAGGACCTGCTGGGAGCGATGGATGATTGAGACAGGTGTCGAGAGAGGGTCAGGGAAATCTGTGCTATCAGTGTGACATGATGATGATGAGATCTAATATCAATGGTTAAAATTAATCACTTTTTTCCCAAAAAGTCCTTTTAAGATTTTGTTAAATACATAAAAATGAATAAAAAAACACCTATACATAGACTACAATCTAACAGTGGAAATTTGATAATGTTCTTACTAAATCTAATAAAATTTACCAAAAGACTGATTATTTCTCAAACTTAAATCATAATAAAATAAAATTGAGATTTACTAGTTGAAATATCAATCAACACTGTACAAGAGATTTATCAATTTGAACATTTTTTTTTTGTCTTGATAGTTATTCTTAACAAAGCAATAATGATATATAATTATTTTACCTCTGCAGCTTCAAGAACTATCTTTAAATCTAACTAGTAATGTTCAATCAAAGATGAATGATTATTTTAAAATAATTTTTCAGATGAGACAATATATTGCCTTGAGGATGGTTTAAAATAAAAAAAATCCCCAAACATTGAACATTGGCATATTATTTATATATGAATAAATATATCCTCTCAACATCTTGTTTAGTCATATTTATACACTGTCAGATTTATTTCCTTTTTTCTTTAGTATGACATAATTTGTCAATTTTTTTCTTTCCAAGTTGGGAAATCTAAATTCTGTACAATTAGTTGCATCTTGCAGCAACGTGGTTTCTCATTGATGACATTACCCCTTTCTCCTATAAAGAATAAAAAGATTTTTAATTAAAAACTTTCCCCAGATCCAATAAGTAGGTAGTTCTATTACAATCTGTTTGGTTGTATGTAAAGGAAAGAAAAAAACCCCAAACTTCCTAATCATTAATACACTGTAAAACTTTTCTATAACAAAACTAACGGGGCAGGGTAGTAAAGCTGAGAATTCATTATATGTGAGTGTTGCACCTCATAAATAAATTTACTAGTTTGTTGCATTCCTACCATGCAACTAACATTCATTTCCCACAAATTCTTTTTTATACTATCACAAACTAAAATTACAACTTTAAATGAAGAATTTTCTTTTTTTCTTTTTGATCTTTCTCACTTTCACATCATAGATTATCCCAGCTATATTGTTGCTATGACAAAATGTCTCTCTTACCCAGTAGACTGATGTTAGTTTGAATTTGATTCATAAACAGACATTCAAATATATGACTTTACTCCTAATATTTCAGGGGCCAAATCTAAGTGGTATCTACGTCAATTCATTCTAAATAAAAGCCAGATAAACACCACCATCTTCAGTGTTTCTATAGCCATAAACATTCAAGTATATGCCAGAATTCCTTTATACCAACAAATTCCCATGTCACGACACACACAGTTGATAAAGATTTTACTCCTAACATTTCACAGGCCAAACTTAAAATGGCTTCTATGGTAATTCATTTTATATTGAGACCAGATAAACATCATTGATATCAGTGACCCTACAGCTGTAACCATACATGTGTGTGTGTGCACAAGATTTTATTTCCACTAAATTCCATTAATCTTGGCATCAGCATGGGTTAATAATTAAGAAAGTTTTTTTTATTGTCTATTTGTTTGCAGCATTAATTGAATTTTCAGTAAATTCAAAATCAGAGTGATGGTTAATTGGTTGTGGGATATTTAATGTCAAATCTTGTTTATATATGATTTGTAAGCAAATAATTTGTAGGTAACATTATTTCTAATGAGTTAGAGCTCATTTGTTTGTACACAGTTAAATGATTTCAAGTATTGCTATTTAACATTAGTAATTCTGTTTATCAAGTATTCCTATCTAATACAAATAATTTGCACACACCTGTAGGGTTTCAAAAAACTACTACTAATAATAATCCTTAGTAAATGATTGAACAGTTCTTTGGGACTTATAGATGGAACCTTAATGAGTAAAACCAGTCCAGGTCAGAGTGGACTTGAGTATTGGTGGTGAAGGTGTACTTTACATTCCCCAAATGCCTTACCATTAGATGCAGTTTAGTGTCATACCCAGGACACTCAAAGTCAGATTAAGTAAATCCACAAGATTGTTAAAATCAAAGTTTGTGATTGTAAGGATTTACAGTAGATTCAATAAAACAAAGTAATAAATAATTTACATAAAAGTATATTTGTTTAACATTTGATACATAAAAGAAAAAAAAAAAAAAGACCTGTAAAAAATATGAATAAAATTCTTTTAATGACAGGAAATGTTTTCCGAGTTTAAATCTAAGGAAAATATTCATCATCATCATCATATCGTGCTGGTAGCACGGATATCCCTGACCCTCTCTCGCCACTTTTCCCTATCGTTCATCGCCTCAGGTAGGTCTTCCGGACAACATCCCGTATCCTCACATAGTTGTTGAATGTATGCTCGTGCTGGTCGTCCTGCTTTTGCACGGCAATGTGTGGGGGGTCCACAAGAGTACATCACTTCTCCAGCAGTGTCCTGCATGTCTGGTTCATCTAACTTGAATAGTTTTTGTGATAGGAGGCAGGTGGCCGTACAGTTGGTGTCTTGTGGGGTGTTGCCGCCAGGACTTGTTTTGTTCCCATACAACAGCAAAAGATTTGTTTGCTTAAAATAAGCTGTGACAGCTAAAAAAAATTCAAGGAAAAATCCAGTATATAACCAGGGTGGCATGAGGTCAGCATGGAACCACTTTTCACATGCACACACAGCAGGGCAGACCAGGCTCTCTCTTCTTGGTTTGGTTTGGTTTGGTTTCTTTGTTTAATGGTATATCAACCTTTGTGGGTTATTTAATGCCAAAGACATCCTTGTAGAAAAATAGTAGTTGAATGATTTAACCTATAACTGGGGGGAGGATTAATCTGAAAATAGCCCAACTGGAGTTTGAACTTGCTTAGTACAATGTCACAGTCTAACATGTTACGTCTTATGTTATGGGGACTCTCAGCTCTTCTTGTTTAGCAACTCATTTAGGAGAAGGAAACCAAATTCCATATCTGGAGCTGCATGTGGTCGGCATGGAATCTTTTCACTGTGCACAAAAACTCACATGTTAAAATTAAGTTTTTTGTCCTCGGATAAAATGAGGTAATAAAATATAGATATAGGTAATAAATCTAGTTTAAACATTTGATACATATGTAGATTTTTTCCGAGGTTTCAAAAACATGTTGTGAGACTGCCAATAAAGCTCTAAATATTATCAACAACAGAGCAATTCAGTTCATTAAAGAAGGAAATATTTCGAAAATTGCACGTGAAAATGTGCTGCACGGACTGGCACGTCGCAACCGATTTAAAACATAACTTCATATTTCCAACTGAAATAGCCTTATCAACAAAGCGTTCAGATATTGTCATTTGGTCCGTTAAAGCAAAAAAGTTTTCGTTATTGAGTTAACGGTCACTTATGAAGAAAATTTCGACTGGCACATCAGTGTAAGTTGGAAAAATATGAAGATCTGTGAGAACAATGTGTCAGAAATGGCTGGATAACGAATGTATTTCCTATCAAAGTCGGATGCAGAGGTTTTATTGCCAACTCAACCCCCGTTTTCTTAACTAATCTTGGACTTCCTCCATCGGACAAGAGAAAATATATGGAAAAGATCCAAGATAAGGCTCTAACGGCATCAGCGTGGATCTGGCAATCCCACAGAATGACAACAATCTGACAAAGTCTGGTGGTGTCGTGAGATACTGCTGGGGCGCTCTGGGTTAGTGGTAATGATGCTTCGGCCCCGAAACCATGCCTGAACCCAGAGTCATCATCTGATGAAGGCTTTGTTAGAAGCAATGCTGTTGTATAAACAACAGTTATTGTATGATACCTAGCTTTGCACTCCACTGACCTTTTGTAGTGCTTTTTTTTTTTTATTTTATAGGCATCCAAATGAAAAAGAGAAAAAAATGTCAGGCAAAGGAATCAGTTTTAATAGGGAGGTTTTCATACCTTGTCACTGATAATCACATTAATTAAATTTTTAAATTATATTATAATTAGAAATCTGTGCAACAAATACTCTTGATAAAATGACTTTTTGCAAAATAGTAACATCAAAAACGTTAAGAAAAAAAAAAATGCAAAGAAGTAGAAGTAGAAATAGCAGTTTCTGGTCTGCTTTTAAAAAACAGTTTAAAGAATTTTTCTTTTTTAAACATTCAAAAAATGCAAAAATGAAATTTTAATGCCCACCTTTATAATTTGAACTGTATAAAAATGTTTTTTTCAAAATATTAAACTTAACTCCGACAAACATTAACATGGAAAATTGTGAAAACCCATTTATAAGAAAATTTTCACCTAATCAGATCTATTCTTATTTACAAATATTGGTTTCTGTGCACAACCTAATTGTTAAGTAAGCTCATCTTACACAACAAGTACTGAATTGTGATTTTGATCTTCTCTAGGTGACCCATAAATGATTCCTTATGCCAAGGTCCAAGCTATGCTTAATTTTTAGGGTGCTTTACATAGTGTAATGGTTTGTAGGTGAAGAATTCATTTTATTGAGTTTAATTCTTAATGAGTGCCCTCTATTTCTAGCCTTGTGCCAAACTAAGCTAAATAAAATACTAAAAAGGTTGATTTGTTACAGTAAATATATTTCAAAATGAGTGTACAATTTTCAATACTTTTTTGCATTAAAAAAAACGTAGGCTGATATTTCTATGTAAATATCTTAAAACGGTAGTGGAAGATTTTTTTTATTATTTGTATTTTTCTCAAAGTGCTCATTGAAAATTAGTTCAGGTATAAAAAAATACTATTCTAAAAAGGAAGATTTGATAGCTTGGTTTCTTTGATGACATAACCTTCATGGGTTATTTAATGCCAAAGCCAACCTTGTAGAAGAACATATAGTGGTGCTATTTAACCCATAACTTGGGGGGAGGGAGAGAGAGAGAGATGAGGTTTGGATGGGTTTCTTTGTTTAATGGCATATCAACTTTTATAGGTTATTTAATGCCAAAGCTATCCTTGTAGAAGAACATATAGTGGTGCTATTTAACTCATAGCTTGGGGGTGGAAAGGTTTAGTTTCGGTTTCTTTGTTTAATGGCATATCAACTTTTATGGGTTATTTAATGCCAAAGCCATCCTTGTAGAAGAACAGTAGTGGTGCTATTTAACCCATAGCTGGGGACATAAGGGGGTTCATACCATTCCCAAGGGGCATTAGTCCAAAAGTGAACGTAATAGTTTGAACTCGCTTACTACAATATTGCAGTCCAGCATGTTAAGCATAAGTCAAGGAAAAAAAAAAAAAAAAAAGAAGATTTTTGTATATAATGTACAATTATCAAATCAGTTTGACTTGCTTGTTAATCAGTCAAGATTATTTTTATTCATAGCAAGTAGTAATTCCTTTGAGAAATACATCAAGATGACACTCCTGGCCATATCAGTGAATTTAATCCTGGGGGTCCTAAGGAGTTTCAGGTCTCTCAACATCATACTCCTTTAGCCAGGGTTACCCAGCTGATGTTGATTAAATACCAGCCTATGGCCAGGAGATGAGCTCTCTAACACAAAAACATTATCTCAAGTAGGAGCTAAACCTTTCAGTTTCAGTTTCAGTATCATATAAACAATCAAAGAGAAAGGCTCTCAGATTTCTACATAATTATGAAGGGATACAAATTTCAATTTATTTGGCATTTTGACATTCACATCAAATAATTCTAATTGGGTTTGGTTTCTTTCTTCAATGGTATATAAACCACTGTAAGTTTTTAAATGCCAAAGCTATCCGCATGGGAAAGACAATAGTGGTGCTATTAAACCCATAGTTTATGGGAGGTGGGTAAGGGAGTTTATACCTTTCACAAGGGCATTAGCCTGAAAGTGAATGTAATAGCGTGACTGGAGTTTGAACTTGCTTACTATGATGTCACAGTTCAGCACGTTAGCCACTATGCCACAGGGATTCCTATCACAGTACTAAATTTCACTAACTTTTTTTTTTGGTACATTATTATATGTATTAATAAAAAGGACCTAATGTTTTTGGTACCTAATTATATGTATTAATAAAAAGGACCTAATGTTTTTGGTACATTATTATATGTATTAATAAAAAGGACCTAATGTTTTTGGTACATTATTATATGTATTAATAAAAAGGACCTAATGTTTTTGGTACCTTATTATATGTATTAATAAAAAGGACCTAATGTTTTTGGTACCTTATTATATGTATTAATAAAAAGGACCTAATGTTTTTGGTACCTTATTATATGTATTAATAAAAAGGACCTAATGTTTTTGGTACATTATTATATGTATTAATAAAAAGGACCTAATGTTTTTGGTACATTATTATATGTATTAATAAAAAGGACCTAATGTTTTTGGTACATTATTATATGTATTAATAAAAAGGATCTAATGTTTTTGGTACCTTATTATATGTATTAATAAAAAGGATCTAATGTTTTTGGTACATTATTATATGTATTAATAAAAAGGATCTAATGTTTTTGGTACATTATTATATGTATTAATAAAAAGGATCTAATGTTTTTGGTACATTATTATATGTATTAATAAAAAGGATCTAATGTTTTTGGTACCTTATTATATGTATTAATAAAAAGGACCTAATGTTTTTGGTACATTATTATATGTATTAATAAAAAGGATCTAATGTTTTTGGTACATTATTATATGTATTAATAAAAAGGATCTAATGTTTTTGGTACATTATTATATGTATTAATAAAAAGGACCTAATGTTTTTGGTACCTTATTATATGTATTAATAAAAAGGACCTAATGTTTTTGGTACCTTATTATATGTATTAATAAAAAGGATCTAATGTTTTTGGTACATTATTATATGTATTAATAAAAAGGACCTAATGTTTTCACAACTTTACATGTTTAAAACTGTTAAGTATACAAAATATAAATTTAAAAAAAAAATCAAATTTTCATCTTGGGTTCATTTTGTCCTCTGCACACGGCTGTAACTAATACCTGCTTTCTAATGATGAATGTAATGTTTGATGTGGTGCAAAATATATCCATGTCCAATATTTCATATCTAATGTAGACATAGTTAAGTAGATGGGGAGAATGAATAGTCTCTCATCTTACCTTTGTGAAACCTTAGGAGATTCAGAACCATTTGCTTGGTTAAATTTGTTCCCATTGCCATTGGTTGTATTTCTGTCTCTATTTTTTTTCACTTCCGGTGAAGATGAACTGCTATCGGCTTCCTAAAAATAGAAAGAAATAGATAAAATTACTAACAGAATTGTTAACTATTTTCACTCAAGGACATGAACTTTATTGGGAATTAGTAGATAGTGAATATTTTTACATTTTTTGTTTTTGCCTAAGGAAGAAAGAAAAAGCTGTGAAAGTGAGTGAGTGTCTATGAGAGTGAAAGAGTTAACAATTATATGAGTTCAAGGTTACATGTGTGCGTGCGTATGATGTCCCAATTACCTTTGTTTTACAACTTTTCACTTTATATCAATGAACATTCAAAATCCTAGAATTTTTAAAGAGGAACTGTTTTAGTTTGGTTTGGGTTTAATAGCATATCATCCATTGTAGGTTATTTAATGCAAAATCATATATATATATATATATATATATATATATATATATATATATATATATTTGTAAACACATTTTGTAGATAAGATTCTTAAACAAGTCTGCACTCTTTTTTTGCATACAGTTAAATGGTTTCAAGTATTGCTATATGACAGTCACAATTTAACATCAGTCAAATCCTTGCACACATAGTTCGTTCTATTTGACCCATAGATAGGACCCTATTAGGTGCAACCACTCTGGGTCAGATTGGATTTGGGAGCAATGGCAACAAAAAGGTACTCTACATTCCCTAAATATCCAAAGCTGGAGCTTTGCTATCAGATGGTTTAATGTTATATCCAGGACACTCGTTGGGAGTGGGTGGTGTCTTACCCCTCTGCAGACTGGGCTGGAACTGTTTTAAAAGGAACTCTACCATATCTTGTTGTTCGAAACAATAATAACATAGGCCTATTTAAATTCCTAGTTCACTGGTCCAACCAATGGGACCCAGAACAGAATCACTGCATACCAAACAGAGTTAAGAATCCCTTTGTAAAAAAACAAGGAGGATGGCAATTTCTCTTTGGAAAAACAGAAATTGTGATTTTAGTAAAGGGCAAAGAAATCCTAATTCCACACATTTTTCATGCAGATAATATGGTAAACTAAATAAAATGTTGTCGAGCAGATTATCTATTCAGAGCTGAACTATATACGAGGCGCATACGATAAGTTTCCAGACTTTTTTTGTATGGGCACTTTTAGTGATAGTACACACATGAAACTCTAGTCCCCTTCCAAGTAATCTCCTCCGGCTGCAATGCACTTGTTGTGCTGTTCCAATAACTTCTGGAGGGCTCCATGGAAGTCCTCTTGTGTGACCGTGTCAATGACCTTCATCACAGCCTCTTTCATCTCCTCAATTGTCTCATAACGACAGTCTCTGAGCTTAGGGAATAACTAAAAGTTACAAGGAGCAAGGTCTGGACTATAGGGAGGGTGACGAACTATCTTGATGCCCATCTTGGTCAAATAGTCTGAAACAAGATTGGAGTTGTGGACTGGTGTATCATCCAGGTGGAAATGCCACTGACCCGATATGAAGAGTGCTGGCCTCTTCCGATGGAATCTCTCCCTGAACTCCCTTAAAACTTCAACATAGTAACTGTAACCCTTTGGCCAATCAACTGTGGTGTATTGACTTCCTTACTCCTCCCATATCTCTCATCATTCCTCATAGACTCCCTGCCTTCCTTGAATCTCTTATGCCACTGATGCTTGATTCATGCAAGATGGTCGAAAAGCAGTCTGAAGCATTCCATACGTTTCTGTGGCTTTTTTTCCAAGTTTAAAACAGAATTTTATTGCATATCATTCTTCTAAAGTGTTAGATTGCATTTTTGAAATTCACCAGCTGTGATAATCAGGCTTTAGTAGGGTGTATTCCAATCGCTGCTGTAGCTGTTCATTTGAACCTGAAATCATAAAAACTGGTCAGTCATCTCATAAGATGTATAGCAATAACATACTGAATTTTCAAGAGTCTATGACAATTTTAAATGACCATACGAAAAAAGTCTGGAAACTTATCGTAAGCACCTCGTATATGAAACATGCATATATAACTGCATACTGTTAGGGTCCCCATCTATGAATCAAATAGACCTGGGTTGAGATAAGATTTCAAATTATTTTGACATACATTAATGCATTAATTAAAACATTGATACTGCAACTAAATTTGAAGTTTAAAATGATTGTGAAGATACATTTTGTATTGTATATAATTGTCGAGCATAATTGTTAAACAGACTTTGGCATAAAATAAGCCAAAAAGAGTTGACATGCCATTAAACCAACCAACCAACCAACCATGAATCTATTTTGAATAGATATTACAAACACGTAGCTGAATGCTTCATGTGGTGTAATAGTTAACAAGCTAGGCTGCCAGGTCATTATTAGCGAGTTTAAGTCTCACTGAGTGGGGTACCCTATAAAACTTGTTCACTTGTAATATATCTGGCCTTGTGCCA
>CAUZXS010004492.1:45000-152145 GCA_963585895.1 Sepioteuthis lessoniana
ATTATTCATATTTGATAACAATAACTTAATATCAAAACTGTGTGCAAATTATTTGTATTAAGAATAATTACTTGAAGCAATAATTGTTAACTAAAAATTATCATAAGTAACATCTAATTGTGAACAAACAAATTATTATGATTAAAGAAAAATAGTAACTTGAAACTTGATTGTATAAATTATTAGATAAGAATACTTGATATTATTTAAATGTATGCAGATTATTTTGTATTAGATAAAAATACTTGATATCATAACTATGTGCAAACAAATCATTGCCTATGTGGAGAGTACGGCTGGTGTATTCTAAGCTGACCAAATAGTAGCTGGCCAAGTCTGAACAAAATAAATTTGTTATAGTATCATTTCTATTGGTTGACAATAGTGGCATCAGTTGTGTTGGTAAATTGAAAACACAGGAGCATTTGTTGACTGAAATCCTCCTAAATCACTTGAGTAAACAGATGAATAAAATAATGAATGGTAAAAAAAAATAAAGAGAGGATTAGTTGGAAAAGTAAAGAAATAGTGAAGGAAAAAAAAACTGAATCATAAAAAGAATAAGAGAGTGAGAGAGAGAGAGAGAGAAGTTATAAACTAAGCTGGGCTTAGTTTGGCACAAGACTTGAAATATGGGGCATTCAATGAGAATCAAACTCACTAAAAATGTTCTGCTAGTCTAACTTACTAACTACTATACCACACAAGTGAGACAGAGAGAGAGAGAGAGAGAGAGAGAGAGAGAGAGAGACAGATTAAGTAGTGAAGTATACCTAGTTATTACTTGTGGAAAAAAAATTAATGATTGAATGATACAGCATTGCAATATATCTAAGGCTTTTTTATGCTTAGAGGTTAGGGAATCATATTCATTTATATTTATATTTTTGTATACAGCTCTATCAAATACAAATAATTTTTTAACAGATTTATTTGAGCCATAGATGGAACTGTAACTCTGGGTTTAAGTGAACTTTGGAGTAATGGCAATAAAGGAGTATTTCACACTCCTTAGATTTCCAAAACTGGAGCCTCACCATCAGATATAGTTTAGTGTCATACCCAGGATACCTCTATTTTGGGTGAGTCTTACTCTTCTGCATGAGATACTGCAAGTGTATTCTAAGCCCTATTAACAAAGAAGAGATTAAGTAGTGTAGTATACCTAGTTATTACTTGTGAAAAAAGATAAAATAAGAAATAGAGGATATATGTGAATTTTAACAATGATTTGATGGTTGGTTAGTTGTTTGGGATTTATAGCATATAAACATTTGTAGGTTATTTAATGCCAAATCCATTTTTATACAAGTAATCAGTTCTATTTCAGCTAATTCAGTTTAATATGAGTATAAATTTGGTTTACATACAGTTAAATGTCAAAACAGTTCTATCTTAAACAATTCAGTTTAGCATAAGTACAGTTGCAATGTCAAAAACTTCCATTTCAAACAATTCAGTTGAGCATAAGTATGCAGTTTAAATGTAAGTACACAGTTTAATTGTCAAAAACATTTCTATTTCAAGCTATTCAGTTTAGTCAAAAAGTTCTAACTCAAACAATTCAATTTAGCATAAGTGTGTAGTTAGTTCTATTTAACCCATAGATAGGGCCCTTTCAGGTGCTACCACTCCAGGCCAGAGTGGACCTGGGAGCGATGGCTATGAAGGAGTGCTCTGCGTTCCCTGAAGTCCCAGCATCCCTGGAACCTCATCATCAGATTGTTTAGTGTCCTATCCTGGATACTCGGTGTATTCTACAGCCCCCCCTCCCCAGCCGACTGGTCAAACAATGATTTGAGATACCTTGAAAGAATTTCTCATCATAATAATAAATGCATGTTTGTGCAATATTTTATAGGTAGATATTTCTTATAAGCCAGGCACAGCCAATTACTGTTTGAGAGAGAGAGAGAGAGATTGATTTCTGGTTGCAGCCAAAAAGGAAAAAAAATTTTCATGCTTAAAAAAAAAAAAAAAAAAAATAAAATCAATGCGCTTTTTGTCAGTAGTCACACTCAAAAGTTAAATATGATATAAATATATAATATCGATATGTAATAAAAATACAAATACATAATAAAAAATAGAAAGATTTTAAAAAGCATCAATCATAACACATTTTGAAGATGAAAAACTTATAAGATCGCAAAATCGATGAGCGATCGGGTGGAAGGAGGAGGAGGAGTAGGACCATATGTTCAAATAATTTTATACCTTTGGGTGAGTTCAAACTCCAGTTGAGCTATTACGTTCACTTTTGGGCTCATACCCATGGAAAAGGTATGAACCCCTTTATCACCCTCGTGCTAGGGGTTAAATAGTTTTGTGTCGTGGCAAGGTGGTCCATGACCAACACAAAGAGAAGTAGGAGATATGTATTGAGAGTGAATAAGAGGGAAGTCAAAATACTTGGTAATAGTATATTTATTAGATAAGGAATTCATTTGACCTCGGGTGATGATATGCTGGTGTGGTAAGATGTTCAATGGAGTAAAATCTATAAAATTTTGAAGTGTAAATGTCCGACTTCGGCTGTATCAGTGAATTTCTTAAATGAAATATTCTCAAGGTTCAGAGTTCCAGAAACGATTGTCTTCGATAAGAGAACACAATTTATCTCAAGTGAATTTGCTATTGGTATCGTTGCTATTCTTCTACAACGATGGGTTTGGTATTAAGTAAGCCACAAAGGTTGATATGCCATTAAACCAAATCAAACCTTTGGGTGAAATATAATAGTTTTATTGTAGTTGTTGAAAAGTTCTTGACCTAACCATGAAGGAAATCACCCCCTGCCAAGTTTCAAGAAACTTGAAAAGCAATATGCCAAGTGGGTTGATACTGTAGAATGAATATGTGGAGTTGGTTAAGGAGTGGGAAACCTGCAGCTTTAAGGATGAATGTAGTTTTCTTAACAATCAAGTCTGACCACCTATGACTTTATTGAAAAACCAATTTAAATTGTACATCACTATTTTATTGCTTGTTTGTATGGGTTTTATGGCATATCAACCTTTGTAGGTTATTTAATGCTAAATCCATTTTTATACAAATAAACAGTTCTATTTCAAACAATTCGGTTTAGCCTAAGTACACAGTTTATTTGTTAAAAACATTTCTATTTCAAGCTATTCAGTTTAGTCAAACAGTTCTAATTCAAACAATTCAGTTTAGTATAAGTATAGTTTTTGTTTACACACAGCTAAATGTCAAAACAGTTCTATTTCAAATAACACAGTTTAGTGTAAATACAGTTTCAATATCAAAAACAGTTAAATTTCAAACAATTCAGTTTAGTATACAAAAACTGTTCTATTTCAAGCAATTCAGTTTAGTATACAAAAACTGTTCTATTTCAAGCAATTCAGTTTAGCATAAGTACACAGTTTAGTTCTGTTTGACCCATAGATAGGAACCTATCAGGTGCTTCCACTCCAAGCTAGAGTGGGCCTGGGAGTGATGGCAATGAAGGAGTACTCCACATTCCCCAAAGCTCCAGCATTACTGGAACCTTACCATCAGAGTGTGATATCCAGGACACTTGTTGGGTGGGTGGGGTTTGTCTTACCCCTCCGCAGAGAAACAGTCAGTGTATTTTACAGTCCCAGCCAACTGGGCAAACACTACTACTTTAGAACTTCTTGATATTATAATGCTTTCTTAGAGATTAAAAAAAAAAGACACTCTCTAAAAAGTCATCAAAAAGGTTAAAAAAGATTTTCATTTCTTTCAAATAGTGCATATCAAATTTGGACTACATACAGCTTGTTTAAAAATGAATAATTTTTATTTTTTTCAATATTATACCCCCGTTTAGTTTCACTTGCCTAGACAATTTTTTTTTTCCAACACCATGTATATCAAATTTGGACAACATACAGCTTTTTTAAAAAATGAATTATTCTTATTTTGTTCAATGTTAAACCTCGATGGTAAAATTTTTTTTTAAACACCCTGTATATCATGTTTGGACTAAATTTCAACCTATTGATCTACTGGGTAGAGTGTTCACCAATGGCCCAGGAAACCAGGGTTTAATCCCAGATTGAGTCATACCAAAAAAGAAAAGAAAAAAAAAAGGTACTTGATACTTCCTTGCTTAACAATCCAGGGAAAGGAGTAGTGCCCTCCCCTACAACATCAGTGAAGTAGCTAACAAAAAGAGAACCTTTGGTTTGCCAACTTTACTTTAGATATTAAATTTGGACTAGGTTTAAATTTTGATTTTGTTGTTGAGTGGCTTTATTAGCAGTTGATAAATTTCAGTGCTACTTTTAAATAAAAAAAGTTCCCTACTGCTTATTCTAGGTAATTTCATTCTTGGTTAGGCCAAGAACTTCTCAGCATCTCCTTGTAAAACTATCCTGTCAGCTGTAGGTTATACCGACTGTACCACTGCAAAGGGGTAAGACCTCCTTCCAACACGAGTGCCCTGGCTATGAAACAAAAAGAATCTGGAGATTTTGGGAAATGTGGAATACCTTGTCATTGCTGACTTGGAGTGGCAGTACCTATTAGGGTCCTATCTAGGTGTCAAATAAGATTGTTCAGTCATTTACTAAGGATTATTATTAGCTATTTAAAACCATACAGCCATGTACAAATTATTTGTATTAGATAGAAATACTTGATAAAAAAATTATTAATGATAATTAGCAATACTTGAAAATGTTTAATTGTATGCAAACAAATGAGTTCTAAAAATTTATTAAAAAAAATAGAGTTACCTACAAACTATTCGCTTGCAACTTGTATATATAAAAAATATTTAACTTTAAATAACCCACAGGAGTTGATATACTATAAAACATCAACCACCCTTTCAGAACTTTCTGTTTCAAATGACTTAAGGTACATGTTTATTTTGCATCTATACTGAGAGATTTTAAATTTGTGCTTCTTTCAAGAGTTGGGTGATCCCAGTCCCTCATTAAGTCACATCCCTTTAGGGAGGTAGAAAAGAAACAAAGAGTAATGAAAAAAAGATTTCACTAAAATTGGACACGAATAATTTTGAGTTGTTTTAGTGAACAACAGAACAAGATTATTTATGACGAGATGAGTGATTGGTCACACCCTACTAGAAAATGAAAGGAATAGTCAATCATCTTTGTTCAAAGAAATCTGATTTTCTCAAATCTGATTATAGAATTAAGATTATCAAGATACCAGTTGACAAGAATTATAAAGATGTTTATTTATAGTAAACATCTAATATTACATTATTATAGTCAAGGCTATATTCTATAAAGAGGTCTATAATAAACAGCTAATATTACTAGAATAATACTTGTAAAAAATTAACAGTGTTATTTATATTTCTATCAGATATTCAGCTAATAGGAAGCACTTTTAATGTAATGGTTATTGTTGTAGGAAATTGACATGATGAGTTCAAATCCTGAACAAGGCTGTTTGCATTTCACATGGTACTAATACCCTTAGGTAAGGTATGCTTGCAGCTATTCTCACTCCAGTTATGGGTAAATAGTAGGGTAGATTGGGCTCTTTAATCTTAGTATGGCAACCAGTCTAGGAGAAGGAAAATTCTGAATTCAAACCTTTTAAACTCTGCTCAAAATTGACCAAGTGTCACATCCTGTTCATGTATGTATGGTATCTTGAATAATAAATGACCCATTGTTTTAGAGGTGAAAAAATTGGTCTTAAAAAGTTGTTCCTTATACAAGTATATACAGTAACTATTAATTTTTGAGCCCAGTCCGTTGGGGCAGTAGAATACACTGACTGCATCTCTGCAGGGGCGTAGGACCCCTCCCCAAAAACAAGTGTCCTAGATATGACATTAAACCATTTGGTGCCGAGGCTCCACCCTTGGATATTTGGGGAATGTAGAGTACCTCTTCAGGGCCATTGCTCCCAGGTCCATACTGACCCGGAGTGGTAGCACCTGATAGGGTCCTATCTATGGGTCAAACAGAAACTAAGTGTGCAAACAAATGACTGATGTTGAATTGTGACTGTTCTATAGCCATAGTTTAAAGCATTTAACTGTGTGCAAAAAAAAAAAAAAGAGCGCTCAGGCTCATTTAAGAATGTTATCTACAAAATGCGTTTACAAATCAAACATCTTCAAAGAAGATTTGGCATTAAATAACCTACAATGGTTGATATGCCATAAAACCCAACCAAATTAAGCTATTAATTTTCTACTTGATAATTAGAAGTGGGGAAAAAGTTTCTTCTGTTACTAAATGATTTAGCAGGAATTCTTTTTAACATACTAACAACCATAAAAAATCTCCCTCTTATTTTCTTTCTTTCTTTCTTCTAATAATGGCTCCCCAACCACCACTGACCTATGTAAACAACTTTATCTCATCTCACTTTCAAATGTTACTCAAAGTGATAATTCCTTTTTCCTAGCCAAAAAGAGAAGATTTAACATGGTTCTCAACTGAGATACTGCTTACAATTGATGCATAAAGTCAGCACAATAAATTTCTTTAGCAGCTGTTCACAGAAACGTCTAGTCCCCCCCCAATTTGGCACCTTGGATATTCATTTATTCATCATCATCATCATCCAGACCCATTGGTGCCATGACTGTTCTGTTTGCCTGGACAAATACAGTCTTTCTATTATGGTTGCAGTGAGCTGCTACTTTTCTTCTTCTACTTCTATCTATAGTCTTATTTACACCTCCATGACAAACCATTTTATTTCTTCCTGCTGGCTTGGGACTGATATTGGATGAGTTAGGGATACCAGTTCCTAGTTTATGAATTTAAAATTGTCCATCTTTTAACTGGTTGCCTATAAAGCACACAGTTTAAATGTAAGTACGGATTAATTTTCAAAAACATTTCTATTTCAAGCTATTCAGTTTACTCAAACAATTCTGTTTAGCATAAGTATGCAGTTAGTTCTATTTAACCCATAGATAGGGCCCTTATCAGGTGCTACCACTCAGGGCCAGAGTGGACCTGGGAGTGATGGCAACGAAGGGGTACTCTGCATTCCCCAAAGCTCCAGTGTTCTCGTTGCGGGGTTAGGTGGGGTGTGTCTTACCCCTCTGCAGAGGTGCAGTCGGTGTATTCTACAACCCCAGCCGACTGGGCAATCCTCATTGTGAGCCAGTCACATTACTTTTCTACTTGATGGTTGCCGAGATTCACAAATAATCAGATAATGAACAAATATCACCAAACAGAAACTTGGTTTGCAGCATTTCTTTTTAATGGCATATCAACTCTTGATGAATTATTCAATGCCAAAATTTGATTCATGTGTAAATATTTGATTTAAATCAACTATATTTTCAATGTTCCAATGCCTCCCCCCCCAAAAAAAAGAAAGCACTTTTTATTTGTCAGCAATCATTTGTTTGCACACAGTTATGTGGTTTCAGGTATTCCTATCAAATACAAATAATTTGTACATAGTTGTATGGTTTCAAGTATACATATCTATTACTAACAAGCTACACACAATTAGATGGTTCCAAGAGACTAGTTCTATTCAACAATAATCATTTATTTGCAGTTACATGGTTTCAAATATTCCTATATAAGATCAATAATTTGCTAGCAATTATATAGTTTCAAGAGACTAATGATAATAATCTTTTGTAAATGAGTAGAGCTTCTGGCTCAGTCGGCTGGGTCTGTAGAATACACTGATTGCATCTCTGGAGAGGGGTAAGACTTCTCCAAACAGTGTTCTGGATATAATACTAAATCTGATGGTGAGGTTTCAATAATGTTGGAGCTTTGGGGAATGTGGAGTAACCCTTTATTGCCATCGCTTCCTGGTCCACTCTGGCCCAGAGTAGTAGCACCAAATAGGTCCCTATCTATGGGTCAAATAGAACTAAACTGTGTACTTATGCTAAACTGAATTGCTTGAAATAGAACTGTTTATATGTATATAAATGGATTTGGCATTAAACAATGGTTGATGTGCCATAAAACCGAACTAAACAAATCAGAGATTTGAATAACTTTTTTTGTTATAAATAAGTTGCACACATTTTTATGGCTTCCAAAATTCCTATCATTGACTAATGATTTTTAAACAGACCTACTTGACCCCTAGATGGGACCCTAACTGGTACTACCCCTATGGAATCCAAATAGTATACTGTGATACTTAAAGAAAATACTTCTTTAAAAAAAGTTTTTTTAAAATGGCATATCAACCTTCATGGGTTATTTAATGACAAGTAGTGATACTATCTATTTAATCCATAGCTGGGGAAAAAGAGAGGCTCCACATATTTCCTAAGGGAAATTAGTCCAAAAGAGAACGCAATAGCATAGTTGGAGTTTGAACTCGTTTACTGTGATGTCATAATTCAGCTCATCAGCCACTAGATCATGGGGACTCTTCTAAAAAAAAAAAAAAAAAAAAAAAGTATAAATTCTTGTTTGCTGAAAGCTGGTAAGTCTGAAAATTCTCTTGCAGCTGAATAAGTTGGCTGGTTTGTCGGGTTTTATGGCATATCAACCTTTGTAGGTTATTTAACGCCAAATCCATTTTTATGTAAATAGTAGTAGTAGTAGTAGTTGGCGACTGTAGTCGAGGGTGAACAGACGGCTCCCTTTTCAATAGCTACAACACCGAGGTGTAGGGAAGGGCGCTACTCCTTTCCCTGGATTTCTCCACTTTACCCTTGATACATACCTTATATTGCTGAGTGTTAAGCAAGGATGTATCAAGTACCATTTTTAAAATCTTTGGTATGACTTGACCTGGGATTGAACCCAGGTCTACCGGCCCTTTGGCGAACACTCTACCTGCTAGGCCAATGAGCCGTTTATTGGCCTAGCAGTTAGAGTGTTCGCCAGTGGCCTGGGAGACCTGGGTTCAATCCCAGGTCGAGTCATACCAAAGACTCAAAAAATGGTACTTGATGTCTCCTTGCTTAACACTCAGTATTATAAGGTACGGATCAAGGGTAAAGTGGAGCAATTCGGGGAAAGGAGTAGCGCCCTCCCCTACACCTTGGTGTAGTAGCTATCGAAAAGGGAACCTTTGGGTCACCTTCGACTATTGTCGCCAACGTTACTTTTATGTAAATAATCTGTTCTATTTAAAACAATTCAGTTTAGCATAAGTACACAGTTTAATTGTCAAAAACATTTCTATTTCAAACTATTCAAGCAGTTATATGTAACGATTCAGTTAAGTGTAAATACAGTTTTAATGTCAACAACTGTTCTATTTCAAATAATTCAGTTAAGCATAAGCACGCAGTTTAAATGTAAGTACGGTTTAATTGACAAAAACATTTATTTCAAACAATTCAGTTTAGCATAGGTATGCTGTTAGTTCTGTTTAACCCATAGATAGGGCCAGAGTGATGGCAATGAAGGGGTACTCCGCATTCCCCAAAGCTCCAGCATTGCTGGAACCTCACTATCAGATTGTTTAGTGTCATATCCAGGATACTCGTTGGAGGGGGGGGATTACCCCTCTGCAGAGAAGAACTGCAGAACTGGGCAGAATAAGAACAATAAGTAAAAAAAAAAAAAGTACCATAATAGAGGTATATTTCTGGTATGCACACAGAAACTGAATATATGTGCTTTAATCAAGCAGGCGACATTTCCACACTAGAGGGAACCTCTCTGAAACTGGTAGACAAATTCACCTACCTAGGAAGCAGTGTCTCATCAACCAAAAAAGACATCGACACGCGGCTACCAAAGGCATGGACAGCTATCGATAAGCTATCGACCATATGGAAATCAGACCTGACCGATAAAATGAAACGCAGTTTCTTCCAGGCAGCAGTCGTGTTGATACTGCTGTATGGATGCACCACTTGGACACTAACAAAACGGCTGGAGAAGAAGCTAGATGGCAATTACACAAGAATGTTGCGAGCAATATTGAACAAGTCCTGGCGGCAACACCCCACAAAGCACCAACTATACGGCCATCTGCCTCCTATCACAAAAACTATCCAAGTTAGATGAACCAGACACGCAGGACACTGCTGGAGAAGTAGAGACGAGCTCATAAGTGATGTACTCCTATGGACCCCTACATATGGCCGAGCAAAAGCAGGATGACCAGCTCGAACATACATACAGCAGCTCAGTGAGGATACGGGATGTAGCCCTGAAAACCTGCCAGAGGCAATGAATGATAGGGAAAAGTGGCAAGAGAGGGTCAGGGATATCCATGCTAGTGCCACAACATGATGATGATGATGATTTCTGGTATAATGACAACTATATGGGATGTAGCCCTGAAGACCTGCCAGAGGTGATGAACGATAGGGAAAAGTGGTGAGAGAGGGTCAGGAATATCCATGCTAGCGGCACAACATGATGATGATGATGATGATGATTTCTGGTATAATGACAGCTATATGGGATGTAGCCCTGAAGACCTGCCAGAGGCAATGAATGATGGGGAAAAGTGGCGAGAGAGGGTCAGGAATATCCATGCTAGCGGCATGACATGATGATGATGATGATGATGATTATTTCTGGTATAATGACAGCTATAGGAGACACATAGTAACAAGCATCTAAGAAAGACGAGTTGAATATTTTACAAATAGAACAGAACATACCTGAGAGGAGTTTTCAGTCTTGGCACGTCGGGCAGCTAATTTTCGCTGCATCTCACTCATCATGTCCTCAGCTCCAGGTATCAGTGGCCTAGCCAGTGAATTCATCCCTGCCTGGGCAGCATTGCCTGCACTGTCTGCACCTGCAGCAGCAACCCCATCTTCAGTCTGTAAGGAAGAAGAATAGTAGGGAAGGAAAAAGAAAAAAAAAAGAAATGAAATATTTATAGAAATAGAAAAAAAAACAAACGTACAAATCTAACAACAATGAATGTGCAGGAATTTTCATGTAAAGAATTTTAGGATCAACTCGGATATTTTGGATCCAGGATTGATTCATCTCAAAAGAACTCATTTTTTACAATACACTGTCTGGTGTCACAGGTTATGTCATAGTGACTTAATATTTAAATTCACACAAAATAAATATAGATTAAAGATTAAAAAAAAAAAAAGAAGAAAATATGAGTCAAGACAAAACAATGTAACAAGCTTTCTTAATCCAAATAATATACAGGGTGTTTAAAAAATTTGAAATCATTTGACATGTATAGGTTGTTTCAGAAAAAACTGATATCATTTCCTAACCTAATAAATTGACCAATTCTCATTCAAATGATCACAAATTTCAACAGCATTTTACAGAAACAATTCAAAATTCCATGTTTGATGTTTAAATACCTTTTCTTTTGCCGTAAATGGCATTTCTATATCTAGAAAGAAAAAATACAAAACATTAAAACATAGAATTTTGAGTTGTTTCTACACAAACTGCTAAAATCTGAGATCATTTGAACAAGAATCGGTCAAGTTACTAGTTTTGGAAATGATATCAGTTTTTCTAAAACACCTTCTAGTTTATTTTCTTTTTAAGTACAGAATAAAAAAAAAAAGGTGAAAATTTATGAAGCAAGATCTGCACACAGATAAATAGATTTGATAAATAGATTAGACTGACATGGAAGAAAAAAAGAAAAAAAATCCTTAAAACCATCTTATTCCTTGACTTTTATATTTAAATATCTGTAGTTAAAAAAATACATATTTATTTATTTATTTCAAGCCAAAAAAAAAAAGAAAAAAAAATTTAATTAATTAATATGACAAATGAAGTCAGACTGTACATTGTGAAAAAAAAAAAAGAAAAAAAAAAGTGTTTTTTTAAGATGAATCAATTTGGGATCCATTGGATCAAAGTTGACTATAAAATTATTTTTGATTTAACACAACAATGACTAAATATTTCATATTAACAATATGTTGTAAAAAATGAATGAATAAATAAATAAAAGAACAATTACAAGGTACAATGATACAGTTGTAGTCCCATTGATTTTTGTCAAGTCCCTCATTTTTAATTGTTGCTGACAGCTAGAGTTGTCTACCCCTAACTTTATCTATTAGCAACTTTATCACACATACTGCATAGGGACCTGCTAGCCTAGCTTGCTAAAATCACACCATGCAGGGCACTCTAAAATCTAATAGCTTAATTTATGACATAGCCAGAAATATAGGGCACCCAGTAAGAATCAAACTCTCTAAAAATGGTCTGTCAGCCTTGCTGGCTAACCATTACACCATGCAGGATACTCTAAAACTAAAAGCTTAGAATTGGCACAAGGCTGCAGGCATGAGGCACCCAGTGAGAACTGATCCCATTACTCGGTAGCAACCAATCTTCAGGACTAGCTTACTAACCATTAGATTACAATGAGGTGCCCGAAACATAATCAATATTAAAGAGGATTAGGATGATGAAGAGACTTCACAAAGAATTGCATCAATAGTGGGACCATAATTATACCATTGCACGTATTATTATTATTATTATAATAATAAAAAACAATATAAAAAACTTAACTGTACTGTGATACTTAAAGCCAATACTTCTTTAAAAAAAAAGTATTAAGAAATTAATAATTTTTGATAATATGGTAGATTTTATAAATTAAACTTTGAGGAAAATAGATTTTATTTTTATAATCATTATTATAAATAGTGTTCTTGTAGAAATTGTTCACAAGTCCTGAGAGATGAGCACTTTAAATTGCACACATACATATTTTTATTGATATAAATGTTCATGTGTGTGTGTGTGTGTGTGTGTATATATATATATCATATTATATAATATGTGTGTTTACATGTTTTCTATTAAATATCTATATTATTTTTCCTTCAGGTTTATAGCCAGAATATCAATGGCAAAGATAAAAATCAAGATATGTATTAATTGTTATGTATAATGATTTTTAATTATATATCATATGTTAATTATATATAAGTAAAGTTGGTGACCGTAGTCGGGGGTGACCCAAAGGCTCCCTTTTCAATAGCTACTACACCAAGGTGTGGGGAAGGGCTCTACTCCTATCCTTGGATTGCTCCACTTTACCCTTGATCCCTACCTTATAGTACTGAGTGTTAAGCAAGGTGGCATCAAGTACCATTTTTTAAGTCTTTGGTATGACTTAACCTGGAACACTCTACTCACTAGGTAATTATATATAATATGTTATTTATATATAATGATTGTTTATTGTTATATCAATCAAGATATATATTAAGATAAAATCAAGATACATATTAAGATAAACTGAATAATGATAAAATTAGATGCAGCCTCCGTGTCATAGTTTTCATATTTGCAAATAAATTTGATACATTAAATGTAATAACCATTATGGGACAGAGGCAGTTCTTTTTATTTCTCATCAACTCTAAAATACCTTCAAGCAATAAAACTCTTTTTTGGTACACTTAGACTTATGTGGACCAATAATTTTGTCAAACAGGAAGCACCAATGAACCTGCAGATAACCCAGATAGATATTCTATTATACAAACCAAGGAGTAAAGTAACGAGAGGAACCAAGTAAAAAGAAGGGGCCAGTATACAGTATTATATTTGTCGCTGCTTCCCACCAGACAGGTCTCGACACAAGGTCAATGACCCGAAGGCCGATTATAGCAGGGATTTAGACTTGAACCCTGCTGGTTTGTGCTGCTCATCAACCCACTTAGTGCAATGTGGGCCTGATGAGCCAAGCTGGTCTTAGACCCAAATTTGGGTCCAGGCATGTATGCCTGCTTATAGCTTAAACTGGACAGCAATGTCCAGTGCTATACAAGGCGGACAAAGGTGTCAATGTTGCAGCTCGCCCACCTGAAGGTGGCCCAGCTGAAGCCAGGGGCCTTTTGGCCTCGAATCTGTCATTGCTTTCGATACCCCATCTGGTATGAATACCAGACGGCCCAGCCAAGACCAGGTTAGTATTTTATCACCAGTATACAGTATTACTAACAATAATATCTTGATTGGGAGGCAGGCATAGAATAATAATTATTGTCATGGGAAATGGATTCAGTGAGCAGGTTTCAAATCCTGGATAAGGTAGTTTGTATTTCACTTTTTGCCTTTGGGAGAGGTATGAGTCCATTTCAAAGCTTGAGAAATTCTGGGTTAAATGTTCAATTCTGGCCAGGTTTATAAAGAGAAACCTTTTTTCCTTTGAAGGGAGGAGGGAAGCAAAGAAAATGGTTATAATATACCAACTGGACCAGTCTGTTACAACATTGATAGGTATACCAGGTACCTGGATAATACTAAATTGGACCTGGAGAGGGGGGAAGTTTTCCAATGCTCACTTTATTTAGCAAAGAAAACCATTGTGAAATCTGTATTGAGGGTTGAAGAATAAATCTGCTGAAACACTGCGTTAATATAAAGAATAGTACGAAGAGGTTCACAATTGAGAGAACAATTTCTGGTATGTTAAAAACTCTTTTCAAAGTAATAGACGACAGCATTGTTGCTTTACAATTCAAGGTCTCTCGACTTTTCAGGAGTCTCCGTTAAGAAAAGCCTTTCTTGAATACCCTCATAATAATCAGGAAATGATATATAATAATTAAGTACAAGTAAAAAGAATTGATGCATCTTTTTCTTGTATTTATATATATATATATATATATATATTTATTCGATAAGAAAACAGCTAGTTCTTTGACGATAATGACTTGGGATAACAAAGATGATTTTATCTGATCTAATCAGATTTGATTTTGAACAAGATTCAGCCGGCTTAAACATCATTATGCTCTCAGCCTTTAAGATAATGAAATTGAGTACTACCCCTCATAGATCAGATAAGATCTGGTCATCAAGACCAAGATGGGAACGGACACTTAATAAAGGCTTATCATTATTACTGAGAAAAGTGGAATCAGAAAATTCAAATTCCAGCCAAGGTAGTTTCAGCTTCACATCATGCTGATGTCAAAGGGAAAGGCAAGAATCTACTTCTTTCCACAGCTATAGATAAATAATAGTACAGACTGCCTCTCTAGTCTTAGTAGGGCAACCAACGCAAGAGAATAAAAAATCACTATCTACATGCCATCAGCCAGTATAGTAGAGTGGAAGCTTATTATTCCCTGTTAGAGACCTTGGAAAAGACTTGATTACTGTAGTTGACAGAGAAAAAAAAGTCTGACAGGGATAAAATGAGGAGGGGGAAGTATTACATATGTTATATCTGGACATTTTAGAAATCCAATGCATTAACAAATTTTTAAAAGATCATATAAAGCTAGTAGAAAAGTATTTTATAAACATATTTTGATCATAAACAAAACAAAATAGTTTTAAAAATATAATCTGCTTGTAGTCAAAAACCTTTTTTCTCCCGTTATTTCTTACTCAGTCTAAGTGAGAGAATCTTTTATAGCCTACGTTTCTTTCTGTCTGTGATTTATATACACAGTAAAAAATGCATTCTTTCTATATACAAATTGATTCAATTTAAGATGTACAAGATATTCTTCATATTTCTTAATCTAATAACTTGAACAATTCTCAACTTTTAACAGTAAATGAAGAAACATCTCAAAATTCTATGTTTAATGGTTTTTTTCTTCTTTTCAGGTTGAGAAATGCCATTCACTGAGGGGACCAAAGAGAGGGAGAAAAAAAAAAAGGCGGCATTTGAATATAAGATTTTAAGTTAACATGCTGTCAACATTTAAAATCATTTGAAAGAGAATTGGATAAATCATTAGATTTAGGTGCCCGTGGTGTAATGGTTATCGTCGTAGGAAATGGACATGGCGACACGAGTTCAAATCCTAGATGAGACTGATTTCATTTCACATAGCACTAATACTCTTGGGAAAGGTATGAATCTAATTATTCTCCCTCCAGCTATGGGTAAATAGTAGGACAGACTCGGTTCTTCAGCCTTGGTGAGGCAACTAGTCTAGGAGAAGGAAAACTCTGAATTCAAACCTGTTAAACTTCGCTTAAAAATTGACCTTGTGTCATATCCTGCCTGAGCGGAGAGGTTGGTAAATAGGATTAGATTACAAAATGATATCAATTTTTCTGAAAGATTGTATTATCTATTTAAAAAAAGAAAAAAAAAAAAAAAAAAAAAAAAAAAAAAAAAAAAAAATGGTGGCGGGAGGTGAACAGACTTAATTAAAAATTTGACTTTTTTTTTCTCTTTGTCAATTGAAAAAAAAAAAAAGAAGCTATATTGTTAATAAAAACGATATGTCATTTTGAATCAGTTGATCATAATGCATCTTTTATGAGAAAATCGTAAAGTAGCCTTAAGAAGGGATGAGCATAATACTGTTTAAAATAAACAGACACAGATCAAGTATCAGGAATTCTTTTTAGAAATAGAATGGTAAATCAGTGAACTAGTTTGCTAGATTATGTGTTTCTCTCACCTGATGTAGATACTTTGAAGAAGGATTATAACAGTATAACACCACAGGTGATTAATGGCTATAAAATTGAAAGGATTTGTATTTGATGTGTGTTTATACATACAGTATGTATGTGTTTTTGCACAAATAAATGTATTATTATATGATCTATTTTTGAAAAGAAAATACTGTGTAAAAAAAAATTACTTTATATATAACAAGTGTGCACTGTCTACAAGAACAATAGGAAATATTTCATACCAAGTAGAAATTAGGAAGATATTTTTGAAAATGAATCACTTCTTTATAAAGAAATTGACAAAAATAAATCGAGCAAAATATGCATTTTTAAATGACAAAATTGAGTTATATATATATATATATATATATATATATATATATATATATATATATATATATATGAGTAAGATGTGAAGTTTAATCTGATAGATAAGTTGTAAAAAGAAAACAAAGAAAAATACATATAAATGGACGAGAAAATTTATATAAGAAAATTTAACTAATAT
Organism: Sepioteuthis lessoniana; assembly: GCA_963585895.1. NCBI lineage: Eukaryota > Metazoa > Mollusca > Cephalopoda > Myopsida > Loliginidae > Sepioteuthis > Sepioteuthis lessoniana. The sequence continues at coordinate 61,795 of CAUZXS010004492.1, forward strand.
TATCAATAAATTTCCTCATCCATTTATATGTATTTTTTCCATTTTCTTTGTACAACACACACACATATATATATATATATTTACTTTCTTGAGATGACATCATAAATATGGCTGACATTGTTGAAAAATCAAATATCAAACCAGGAAATTGATCAACAGCAAAAATAATAAAATAAACTGTTTACAAAGAAAGAATGGAGCCAATTTCAAATGGTGATTCACTATTTTTGTCTACCAACAATTTTGGTGACAATGGATGTTTAAATAGAAAACTCTTTCATTGCAGTTTAAATGAAATTTGCATTAACCCTTTCACTACCAAGTTGGATCGACTTGTTTATGAATTTATTAAAAAAAACCCCAATAAAACAAACAAACCATACATTGGGCTGCTTTTACAGATAAACTTCGTCTTTTTACCAGTTCATGGTCAAGTTTCTTTAAGTTTTGGATATGCAAAATTATGCTTTGAGAAAAACGTTTTACGGATTCAAAATGAAAATGGAATAAGGAGTGAAAGGATTAAGTTACTTGTTAGAACATAAATTCAAAACTTAATATTGTAAATAACAGCAAGCACCTTAGCAAATATGGTATCATCTCAAGAGTGTTGAATTAATGCTTATTCAAAAGATGTCTATATATTAAATTTTTTTTAATCAATTTAATTTTGATATAAACATTTACATCATAAAATATTAACAATTTCATAAAAAGAAAATCTAAAATTATACTCTGAATCATGTTAAAAATATAGGTTAATTTTAAAGCCAAATGCAATGAATTACTCTTGGTATCAAAAAAAAAAAAACCAACAACAACTTTTATATAAATATAATTGAAAGCACACAAAAATCAATAATAAAACTGTTTCGTTATCACACAATATTTATCTATATCATAATGATAGGGTTTTTTTATACATATATTGTTACTGTAACACAGCAAAAATGGACACGGTGAGATTTTTGTTAGGGCAATGGCATGAAGTTTTAGAGAATAAAAGAATTTTCAATTCAATTTGCAACTTAATCATATAAAATCTGCATTTCTTCTTGAAGGAGAATTATTGAATATTAATTATTAACTTCTTCACCTTTTTTTATCCATTTACTATTAATCATATAAAGTTTATAAATCGGGTGTAACTTGACATTACGTCTAGATAAACAGTTTTTACTAAAAGACTATCAAAAGTGGGCTTTATGTAAACAGTGTTAATCTAGAAAAATGATTGACTTGTTTTAGAAAGATTGTATTTGAAAGTCAGTTTTTGGATTATATTGGAGGCGCTTATGGCTAAATAATTATTGTCATAGTTTTGTGGACATGGCAACTCGAGTTTGAATTTAGAACAAAGCTGTTTGCATTTCACATGGTGTTAATGAAAGGCATGAATCAAACTATTCTACCTTCAGTAAGCCAAAATGGCATATAGAGAAAAAAAGTAAATGGGAACTGCACAAGAATACTAAAAGCTATATTGAACAAACCCTGGAAGCAACATCCCACAAAACAGCAGCTGTACGGCCACTGACCTCCTATCTCTTAAACCATCAAAATAAGACGAACAAGACATGTGGATCACTGCTGGAGAACTTTGGACAAACTCATAAGTGACATTCTCCTATGGACCCCTTCACATAGATGTGCAAGTGTTGGCTGACCAACAAGAACTTATCTACAAAAGCTCTGTATGGATACAAGATGTAGTCTAAAAGACCTACTGCAAGAGATAGATGACTGAGACGAATGGCGAGAGAGAGTCTGGGAAAATCTATGTTAGCAGTACAACATGATGATGGTAACCAGTCTAAGAAAAGGAAAAATGAATTCAAATTAGTCCTGTTTGCATTTCACATGGTGCTAATGAAAGGTATGAATTCAACTATTCAACCTCCAGTTATTAGTAAATAGTAGAGCAGACTGATCTCTTTAAACTTGATATGGCAACCAGTCTAAGAGAAGGAAAACTGAATTCAAACCAGTCCTGTTTGCATTTCATAAGGTGCTAATGAAAGGAATGAATCCAGTTATTCTACCTCCAGTTACTGGTAAATAGTAGGGCAGACTATGCTCTTTAACCGTGATATGACAACCAGTCTAAGAGAAGGAAAACTGAATTCTAACTATTCGTAGAAGGAAGGGCTCTGTCAGGCTATTCCTGCCAAAGACATTCTGAGTGAGCAGTGCCTCCATGACCAAACCAGGTTACAAGATAAGTATCTCTCTTTCAGATTGTAACAGACTCATTTTTTTTGCTATTTTAGCAAAATGTCAGATTAAAGAAAAACCCTTTTTTTTTTTTACTAATAAACTATAAATTTTGACATCAGTTAACAACTATCAAAAAACCAAGTACATGGAAAAGTCTCTTTCCCATTTCTTTCTTCATTTCATACACCTATCGCCATTTTGAGGGTGTCCTCGTGGTGTAATGGTTAAAGCGATGAACTGCGGAATCGTAGTACACGAGTTCGTACTCCAGTCGCGCTATTACGTTCACTTTCGGGCAAATACCCTTGGGAAAGGTATGAACCCCCTTATTCTCCCTCCAGCTATGGGTAAATAGTAGGACGGACTAGGTTCTTCAGCCTTGGTGAGGCAACTAGTCTAGGAGAAGGAAAACTCTGAATTCAAACCTGTTAAACTCTGCTTAAAAATTGACCTTGTGTCATATCCTGCCCGAGCGGAGGGGTTGGTAAATAGTACCTATACAGAAATTAACAGACCAGTTCATATACCTCAATAGCAATATCTCATCTACTGAAAGCAATGTCACTATACACATAGGTAAGCATGTACTGATATTGACAGGCTGGGAATCTGATAAAACAGGAATTCTTCCAAATTGTAACCATGTAGGTACTATTGTATCATTGCACCACTTGGACTCTAATGAAACACTTGGAGTAAAAGCTTGATTGGAATTACACAAGGATGCTGCATGCTGTTTTAAACAAATCCTGGAAGTAGCACCCCTTAAAACAGCAGATGTATAGCCGTTTACCTTCCATCTTGCAAACCATCCCAGAAAAATAAATGTGACATGCTGGGTACTGTTAAAAAAGGAAAAACCTATTAGTGATGTTACCAGATGAACACACTAGTGTCTGTCAACTGGCAAAAACTCAGATTTGTCAACTCTGTACAGACACTGGATGCTGTCTTGAGGACCTGGCAAGTGTCATAGCTGATAGGGATGGATTGCAAGAGAGGAACCTGTGCTGTAGACACACTTTGATGATGATGATGCTTATAGACGGTAGAGGGGGGGTCAAAATGAATCTAATAGTTACACAAAAATCTACTCTGTATAAGACATAATCAAAATAACTTTAATAGCAACTGATTGACAACCTAAAGATTGATTAAGATTTGAAGTTTGATTAGTTTTGCTCCAACAGAATTGATTTTGCTTACATAACAAGTTGAGATAATGCATTTCAAATTTACAGCAGAAGTTAAGATGGCTATATATATATATATATATATATATATATATATATATATATATATACACGCATGCACGTATATATGTATTTACCAACCCCTTCTGCACGAACAGGATCTAACACAAGGTCAATTTTTAAATGGAGGTTAACAGGTTTGAATTCAGCTTTCCTTCTTGTCTGGTTGTCAAACTAAGGCTAAAGAAATCAGTCTCACCTACTATTTACCTATAGCTGGAAGGGGAATAATTGGATTCATGCCTTTTCCAAGGGTATTAGTACTATGTAAAAGACAATCAACCTTGTCCAGGATTTGAATTTGTATTGTCATGTCCATTTCCTATGGCGATAATCATTATACACAATAGGTAATTCCTATATATGTGTCTTTTTTGGCCGGTTGTTGCTTCTTGCCTTTATCTTGTTCTTACGACCCCAATATTGTTCTATCTTTTCTTCATTGTTCAATGTCCTTTACCAAGATGAAAATAAGATTACATCTTCCTTTGTGCAGAATATTAATTCACTTTAAATATTTTTGACTCCGTGTGCAAATCAGGAGTGCCTGAACCACAGATGGAAAATTATGTCCTATCACTTCAACAGGTTTTGGCTAAGTAATTTAAAGTTGAAATCAAACTTTTAGGATTTTTGTTACCTAACTTTACAATCCTCCAATGACAACCAAGATTTCAACTGCCCTTAAAGCAGTTTTAATAATTATTTGAATTCTACTCCACATGCTAAATAAAAGATTCAGTCAATTTATGATCTAACAGTACTCTGACTAGCATCCTCATTTTGATTGTTGTTATTGCCAAACATTTGTACTCTACAGCCTTCTTTAGGTGCCTGTCTGTAACCTCAGAATTTTGAACCAAACATTTCAATCCACAGAGGTAGGGCAATTTATCTAACTTCCCATCAAGTTGACATGAAATCCTTTTATAGCGGGACAGAGACGTATACAAATTGAGACCCACATGTAGTCATAACAAAAAAATGGCTGATCTTCTTTGCATTCCTCTTTTGGGGTGCCTCTGGCATCAAGTGATAAACTTAGTCTTACTAAGCGGATACTACTTGGGGGAAGGCCTTCTGGAAGCAGGCGATCAACTTAAATTTGCTCACTTGGTGTGAATACTAGATGAGCCCTGGTTTAAACCAAATAAGTATGCACATTGTTCTCATTCGGCTGTCAAGCCTTATATGATATCTTGAATGTATTTACCTAACCCTTTTGCCCTGAGCAGGATGTGACACAAGGTCAATTTTTTAAAGCAGAGTACCGCTGATTTGAATTCAGAGTTTTCCTTCTTGAATGGTTGCCTAAACAAGGCTAAAGAACCCAGTTTGCCCTACTATTTACCCATAACTGGAAGGGAGTACAAATAAATTCATACTCTTCCCAGGGGCATTAGTGCTAAGTGAGATACTAACAGCCTTGTCCAGGGTTTGAACTTGGGTTAATTCTATTTCCTATGATAATAACCATTATATTAAGTGTGCCTCCCAAAAGAGGATATTTTGTATTGGTTAATTCATCCTAGTCAATTTGTCCTAGAGATGTCACTTGTCCCTTCCACTGAACCAGATTATATGACTTCTCAATGCACTGCCTGGCTGAGAGATTGAACTCTAATCACTAGATACACTTTAATTAATATTTATATACATTGCACTATTATTGTATACTTTAATAACTTCAGACACCCAGAGAGTACATTGGACAACATTCTGGGACTACAATAACAACCAAAATGAGGACACTAATCTGAGTGAATCAGAGGGAGAATCTTTGTGGTGTAGTGGCTAACATGCTGGACTGCGACAGCATAGTAAGCGAATTCAAACTCTAATTGAGCTCCTATGATCACTTTTTTGGGACAATTACCCTTGGGAAAGGTATGAACTCCCTTATCCCCTCAGCTATGGGTTAAATAGCACTACTACTGTTCTTTTACAAGGGTTGCTTTGGCATTAAATAAGCTATGAAGGTTGATGTGCCATTAAAACAAAGTAACCCAAATCAGAGAGATAGAGAGCACAGAAACCCGCTTGTGGTATAACAACTACTGCTGTAAGGAAATTGACTCAACAATTCAGGATGAGGCTGTTGTTTACTTCATACTAATACTTTGGAAAAACCTGAATTCTTTTCTTTTTCCCTTCGGCTATGGCTAAAATAGAAGGGAAAACTGGACTTTTTAACTTGATAAACCAACCAGTCTAGAAGAAGAAAAAAATAAAGAATTCTAACTGTGGCCCATTTGTGTACCAATATTCTATTAACTCATCCAGAAAGTATGACTGGTTCTACACAAATATTTACTATATATATATATATATATATATATATATATATATATATATATACCAATCCAGGGAAAGGGGTAGCGCCTTCCTCCACACCTTGGTGTAGTAGCTATCGAAAAGGGAACCTTCGGATCACCCTCGACTATGGTCGACAACTTTATATATATATATATATATATATATATATATATATATAAAATCACCTGTGGAAGCAATCTAGTTGTTCATAGCTAAAAGATTCAGGAAAAAATTAAGATATGTCTATAATGAAAACAAATCAATAAATTTATTTGGGTACAGAAGACAGTAAAGAAAATTTCTGCTCATAAAAGTGATCTTACTAACAGATGTTGGACAATCTTCACCTTTCCCAAAGCAATTTGCTGTACAAAACAACCACCACTTCACCAAACAAAAGAAATCAAAAACACCTTCATCAAGTAAAAGCCCAAATAATTTCAGTCTTTGCTGTTTACACCTCAATAAAAATAAGTGGCCAGATCAGAATAATGATTTTGATGGATGGTTGAAGGTGTGTGTGTGTGTCTAGGAGAGAGGGGTCACATTATTTGGAAACTCATGTGCTGGCCCCAGCTCAATTAATCAATAACTGATGTTGTTTGATGGTCAAGATTTTGGCTACAAGCCAGAAAAGAGAAAGACCTTGTTTGCTATTAGAAAAGGCGGAAGTTTTGATTTAGGCAACTCACTGCCAGGTGTATTATCAGGTAATATGTTTACATAAATAAACTGATCCGAGATGTAGAGGAAATGCTTTGAAAATGATAATACTACCTCTGTCAAGTTGTTTTTTTTTTTAAAAAAAAATGGCATATTAACCTTCATAGGTCATTTAATCATATTTACCAACCCCTCTGCTCGGGCAGGATATGACACAAGGTCAATTTTTAAGCGGAGTTTAACAGGTTTCAATTCAGAGTTTTTCTCCTTCTAGACTAGTTGCCTCACCAAGGCTGAAGAACCTAGTTTGCCCTACTATTTACCCATAGCTGGAGGGAGAATATTTGGATTCCTACCTTTCCCAAGGGTATTAGTGCTATGTGAAATGTAATCAGTCAAGTCCAGGATTTGAACTTGTGTCGCCGTGTCCATTTCCTACGACGATAACCATTACACCATGGGCACCTCATAGGTCATTTAATGCCAAAGGCATCCTTAGCTAGTGGTGGGATAAGGGGGTTCATACCTTTTCCAAGGGTATCAGTTCAAAAGTGAATGTAATAGTGCAACTGGAGTTTGAACTCACTATGATGTAGCAATCCAGCATGTCAGCCACTACACCAAGGGGCTTCCTCCTTCCCTCAGTCCTTTTGTCATACACTAAATGCAACAACTGTTATGGGATAGACATAATAGTCTATTCTGATTGGGTAACATAATAGTATGAAGTGATGATTAACGAGTGCTTTGGATATGGTCACTTCTATAGATGGCAGTTTCTTATAGTTATTTATCAAGTTCTGCTTAGTTGTGGCACAAGGCCAGCTGTATGGGGAACCCAGAGAGATTTGAACTCACTAATAATGACCTGGCAGTCTAACTTGCTAACTATTACACCATGTGAGGTACTCAACAAGCAGTTAGTAATAAGTATTCAAAATAGATTTATGGTTGGTTGGTTGGTTTTATGGCATGTCAACTCTTCTTGAGTTATCTTATGCCAAGATCTTTTTAAAAATTATTGTCTTCAATTATATACAGCACCAAAGGAGATTTCTTATAACCTATGAAAATTTTTTGGGGGGTGCCATACCAAGTAATTTCACTTGATAACATTTCTCAAGGTAACAAAAGTTACTTGGCAATGCCCCTCACCTCTTTAACTCTCAACAGCTTGCAGTGGATTGCATGATACTAGAAGCTAAAGAACAACCTGACCTCTGATAATTAGTCATTTTTTAAAAATCTAGAACCAAAAGCAGTGTAACAAACATATGGGATGGGGTATTATTTTTAAAAATGTATTTTTAATCATAATCACCAACCATAAAGAAACTAAATGGCCCAATTTAGGGGGTGTTCGAAAATATTTGAGAGTTAATTAACATACAGTAATTTTGTTGGAAAATAGTTTCCTGGAATGTATATGGGTATTAATTTTTCATTAAATTTACATTGCTAGTTGAACATCAGGAGACATGAACTGGACACAAAGCAAGTGTGCAATTATGCATTATACATATACTGTAAAATGAACCCCCACTTTATGACCACCCCACTCAGTCACATTTTAGCAATTAATGTATTTAAGTCCGCTATGTTTGAAACCAACTTTCACTTTCAAGATATTTTTCATTTTTGAGAAAAATTAAGGAACCAACTGTGGCGGGTATATAATAGGGGTTCACTTTACAATATGTATATAATGCATAACTGGACATCGTGTCCAAATTTTATGACCATAATTCCAATCATAATGAATAAACAAGTTTGGGTTGGCCTGGTTTTATGGCATATTAACTATTGTAGGTTATTTAATACCAAATCCATTTTTATACATATAAACAGTTCTATTTCAAACAATTCAGTTTAGCATAATTACATAGTTTAAATGTCAAAACAGTTCTATTTCAAGCAATGCAGTTTAGCATAAGTACATAGTTTAGTTCTATTTGACCCATAGATAGGAACTTATTAGGTGCTACGATTCCGGGCCAGAGTGGACCTTGGAGCAATGGCAATAAAGGGTTACTCCACATTCCCCAAAGTGCCAGCATTACTGAAACCTCACTATCAGATTGTTTAGTGTCATATCCAGGACACTGCAGAGATGCAGTCAGTGTATTTTGCAACTCCAGCTGACTAGGCCAGAATAAGAAAAACTTAAATGTCTTCCTATAGTACATACTGAGCACCCAATAAACCTGGAAATTGAGAAGTGGGTACACACCTTTGGACTTGGTGAATGTCAAGTGAAATAGAGAGCTTAGCTTCTCGTGATCTCACACAGGACCTATCCCTTTGTCTAAAGGAGATTTATTTCTTGATGCCTGAAGCAGCCTAAAGGGGAATACTGATGGAGCTCAGCTATTTTTGGCACTAACTACATGGAAGGATCTCCATTTCAGAAAATGAACTTGTGTCAAATCTTGCGTATATTGGGAAGACAAGATAAATAACTATATGATTTTGAAACTTCAATATTTCCACAGTTATATGATGTGTAATAGTTAACTGAATCCTTATCTTTTTTTATACATATTTCATGTAAAAAAAAAGGAACAAAAACAATATTTAATAAACGTCTCTTTTCATCTTTCACAAAACTTTGAACTGGTCACAATGCATATTTTATCTACAGCAACCATATAGAATATAATTAACAATAAAGAGAGAAAAATGGAGAAATATGAAAAGAACGGAATACCTAAATGATAAAATGTTGCTATTGACAGGATCTTTTCTCTCCTATTATCAGAGAGGCTATTAAAAAAAAACTTGAAAAAATAGCACAATAGATTAGCAGTTATTGATCCTAAGGTTTTATAGGCCCCTCATTGTGGGTCAAAGTTTCTCAGACGTGTTTTTTGTCATTTCCATAGCAAACCATTCGTGGCTAATATGAATGCCTTATCATGTGTTTGGAGATTTCACTATATTTCTTCAAGATTCTGTTGTATTACACATTACATTACATATCTATTACATCAAGAATAGCCTAATGTGGTATAATAGTTACTACTATAAAGTTGCAGTTCAGAATATGAGCCACCATGTCACAGGAACACCCCCAGTATAATGGTAAGTGAGCTAGACAAACAGACTATTACTAGTAAGGATAATTCTTACTCGAAGCTCAATACTTTTGGTGTTGTCTCACCACTAAGCTAAACTTAGTAAATAACTAATAATACAGTTCAACATCAAGTTATAGATATTTGTTAACAAAATACTCAACTAGAAACTAAAGACAAATCTTGAATTAAGACACACTAAGTCGGTGTACTTGATTGGAAAATCTACAATACCCATGTGGAATAAAAATAGGCACTGATAAGGCATATCATTTGGAAAGGATTCTGGGACTGGATCCTACCGAAACTACCCACCTCCCTATCATTTTCCAGCAGGCATGTGCGAGTAGTTTTTTAACTTTTGAATTTAAAAGTGTATGAAGTTGGCAAAAAGTTATCAAAAATGTTCCAAGTTCAGAATAATGAATATTTGTTTTTCAGCAGCCTATTGTGTATGAGATTAATATAAGCATCTCAAAATTGATTGAATCAGATGGAAAATTATAGTATTTGGCATTCTCAAATGATCACCCCATTCAAGTATGTGGTAAAGTAAAGTTGTCTCCCTTTAGTTGAGGGTGACCCGAAGGATCCCTTTTCAATAGCTACTACACCAAGGTGTAGGGGAGGGCGTTACTCCTTTCCCTGGATTGCTCCACTTTACCCTTGATCCGTATCTTATAATGCTAAGTGTTAAGCAAGGAGGCATCAAGTGCCATTTTTTGAGTCTCTGGTATGACTTGACCCAGGATTGAACCCAGGTCTCTTGGGCCATTAGCAAACATACTAACCATCATGCCATTCAAGTACTAAATAGTTATGATATTCGTTCCTTTAAACTCAGGAAAATATCCAAATTTTTGAATGCTGACTTAACACAAGCAGGCTCTACTCCCTGGGAAGACCGGTGCAACACAATCTTCTTATCCTTTATTTTTTTACCCCCTCATTTAGCCATATGCTGTACTAAGCTAAACTAAATATCAGATTACTTTTAGAGACAAGCAGATGACAATTATTTTCAGAGTTTTAACTGAGAATTTTTGGGAAAGTTTTGAGTTAAGATTAGAATTTCACTATTTTTTTATTTTTATTTTTTTAAAATTTGTGATTTTTAATAAATTTTTAAAAATATCTGTAAACAATGGCAGATCAAGCAGAAATAACCAAAAGTAAAAAAATTTTTTAAAAATATATGATAAAAAAACAAATATGAAAATAAAAATCTAAGAAATGTCTATGAAAATGCACATGATTATGCATTTTTATTTCCGTTATATATGCAACTGTATAAGTGCATGACAGATATGCAAATAAGACAAGCAGCTTGATTGACTAAGAACAGAGAATTGATCTGTGTAAGTATGTTGCTAGGTATATACAATAGATTGGGCATGTGAAGGGTGTGTGAAAAGGAGAAGTATTCAGGGTAGAAAACTGGTGTAGGTATGATGATGAGTTGGAATTCTGGTGAAGTTATACTGTGGTGGTGGATGAGAGAGAAGCCTAGTGCAGCTATAATTGTGTGGTAGTGGTTTGGGAGAGAAAGCATACCCTGGTATGGGTATGACAAGGTAGTGTTTGGGTGGGAGAGAAACCATTGGAAGTTTGGTATACATCTGATGTAGTGGTAGTGAGAGAGAGAGAGAGCAGTGAGAGTCTGGTGTAATTATAATGTAGGACTGGTGAGAGGGAAACGATTAAAAAACTAGTGCCGGTATCATGTGGCCTGGGTGATGGATGGTAAAACCTTTGGAAGTCTAGTGTAGGCATGATAGAGGGAGACAAATGCATGTATTGAGTTGTATATATTTGTTAGTGGTATAAATTGCCAGGTGGTGGTGGTGGTGGGGGTGTCAATAAATTGTGGGAGGATATTGTTTGAATGTAGACACATGAAATATGCCTATGTGAGTGTGAGATATATATATATATATATACACACACACACACACACAATTATATATAAGATAAGAGATATGCATCCAAGTCAAAACAAGCACTTATAGTTTTGGGAACTCTGATCCAAGCAAATTTTAGAGCAAAGCACAAGTCACTTAAAAGATCCCAGGAGGCATAACCAGTTAAATTTCCTGAATTTTTTTTTTTTTTTAACAGTAAAATAATCCATATTCTCATGACACATGCATCCATGCACAAATTTCAACACAAGATTTTGCACGCCATCACCAAAAACCTTAAGTAGCATTCATACAGACCAAGAAAAACAAAACAAAACAAAAAAACCTTAGGCAAAGGCAAACCAGATGTCTTAAGAAGCTGGAGATTTCATTTAAATAATGTATTAGCATTATAAGCAGCTCTCAAGAAAGAGTGACCACTTAGAATCAACAGGTTAGTTAAAGAAAAAAAACCCCAAAAAAAACAAACAATAGCAAGATGCAAAAAAAAAAAAAAAAAAATTGTCTTTATGATAGGATACTGTTCAATCATTTAGTTAAAGGTATTTTCCATTGGGAAATGTGTGTGTGTATATATATATACATACATACTAGTAGTTCAGATTAAAAGTATAGTAAGGGTAACCCAAAGCCAAACTTTTATAAACCTAATTTTTCCAATGCAGGTGTCAATGGGAATGATAAAAGTTTTCTCATAGCCCAATGACATCTGCATTGGATACTTGCATCAGAAAAATAAGGTGTAAAAAAATTATGGCTTCAGATTACCCTTACTGTTCTTTTAACCTGGACTATAGCTAATACAAACAAAAAATTGAAAGTTAAAAAAAAAAAGTTGAGATAGGCTAACAACTGGATTAAAATGAAGTAGGGAACCTGTAGCCTTCTAGACCACCAATTTCCCTGGCTTTGTTGAAAGGCCAATTAAAATTAAACCTAAACTTTAAAGCATGATATCCCAGTGGTTTCTTGAAGGAAAAAGCAGTTTCAAAAAGTCAATAAAATGTTTGTAAAGCTTTCTGATTTCTTTTAAGTAACACATATTAATCAAATTCAAACTAAGTCATGAATTAAAAGTTTAAACTTTACATTTTGTTGTAAACATACTAAAAATTTATTGAGTATGGTTTTATTAGAAGACAATATATTTCAAAGTGACCTTTAAACATAAAAAGGTTCCCTACCTCTGAATTAAAATTATTCCTTTTTGGAAAGAACCATTTAATGATATTCTAATATAATTAAAAGGGCAAGAAAGTTGGGTAAATTGTTCTGGTTGGACAATATCCGGACAAATTTTCTTATTCTTGTTAAATACAGTAGATAAAAGTTTAAAGATAATCAAGGCTCTTGTTATTTTTTAATCTTGAAAAAAAAAAAAAAAAAAAAAAAAATTCCATCAAAATGGTGATCAAATATTCCAGAAAATTTATAGGAACAATGCAACAAGTTTCATTAGTTTGTATTCAGGGCAAGAAGCTGGGTCGGGCAAGGGAGTAAGCCAAGTAAGTCAAACTTGTCGTGTTATATAAAATTCCATTCTCATCAAGTCACAATCAAGCTGGATTTTGAGAGGGACAAGTTTTGGGAGAGGGGCTTAGAAGGTGAGGGGATGGGAAGAAAAAAAAATCAGAATTAGCAAAGACCCCAAAGAAAGCAGATGCAGCAGAGGATCATGGGCCACAATGGTAGGAAGGACCCCAAGTTTTGTCTGGAACTAGGGAGAGGGAGAACAGGACAGGTAGCTAACAGGTATTGGAATCAAAGTTTGTGGAGAAAGAAAATGAGTAGATATAAATGCCATCTTTGTTGTTACCAACTCTGAGCCTCCAGGACAATTCAATCAATGTTGGAGTTAAGGTAAAGTACAAAAGACTTGGCATTTTCAGGTTTTGCAAGTATGTATATGCACTATCTGTGATAGTGGACAATGAGTACAAGACTGAACCAAAGGTATACAGCTGTACCTTGGCTTGTAGTCCAAGCTAAGCATGGCAGGCCAAAGAATTATTTATTCTTGAAGCCTCTTCTAGAGGAGCCATGCCACCTACAAGAGAAGAAAGTTGAATATAAGAGGAAGATGTGTGCACCAATGTCTTATATATATATATATATATATATATATATTACATTTTATAATGTAGCAATTCACTTAATTTAGACTGGAAAAATACATGAAAATAATAATTAAAAAAAAAAAAAAAAAAAAAAAAAAAAAAAAAAAGCTTACATTTTTATCTGAACATGGTTTCAGCTGCCTCAACCAATAACAAAGATTTCAAGTTCCTATTCCAAAACAGTAAACCTGATTATACTAAAACTAGACATTTAAGATCAATAAGGAAGTCAAGTAAAGTGGCAGGAAAATAAACTATAAAACCAAAGCGTATGTAAATAGATAAGCTAGTCATAACAAACTGAAAATACAGTAGGACCTCATCATTGACGGAGGAATTATAACAACTAACTATTTAGTAAAATTCAGTAACTATTCAGTAAAATTTTCAAATTAAAAACTTAGCTACTTGGTAAAATATATTTTAAATGGGTAAAAGACCCCCTACCCCCCAAAGATAGGACCTTTTTTTTAAAAAAACTATTTCCACAAATTTTATTAAAACCTTGATGGCTTGGATGCACATAGGAAGTGATTATTGTCCTTGGTTATTATTGTCAAAATTCCCTTAGTTGTAGTGAAAAATCAGTCTTCTAAAAAGAAAATTCTCAAATATATCAAAAAATACGAAATTTTAAAGAATTTCCTTGACTTTTGATATCTTAATTTGTAATTAGTTCATAGTAAGTAGTTGTCGGATTTTAAAAAAGGTTAAATTGGGGCACAAACAATAATAAATTTTAAAAAAAGATAAAGAATATAAATGAATAATATATATTAATTATTCTATATGAATAAATGCAAATTTAGTTTTGTTTCTTTGTTTAATGGCATATCAACCTCATGGGTTATTTAATGCCAAAGCCATCCTTGTAGAAGAAAAGCAGTAATACTATATAACCCATAGTTGGAGGGATAAGGGGGTTCATGCCTTTCCCAAGAGGCATTATTCTGAAAGGGAATGTAATAATGCAACAAGTGTTTGAAATCGTTTACTACAATGTTGAAATCCAGCATGTTAGCCATCATTGTAGGTTATTTAATGCCAAATCCATTTATATACAAAAGTAAAGTTGGCGACCCGAAGGTTCCCTTTTTGATAGCTACTACACCGAGGTGTAGGGAAGGGTGCTACTCCTTTCCTTGGATTGCTCTACTTTACCCTTGATACGTACCTTATAATGCTGAGTGTTAAGCAAGGAGATATCAAGTACCATTTTTTAACTCTTTGGTATGGCTCGACTTGAGATTGAACCCTGGTCTCCCAAAACAGTTCTATTTCAAACAATTCAGTTTAGCATAAGTACATGGTTTAGTTCTGTTTGACCCAGAGTGGACCTGAGAGTTATGGGAATAAAGGAGTACTCCACATTACCCAAAGCTCCAGTATTATTGGATTGTTTATCGTCATATCCAGGACATTTGTTGGGGGAGTTTTACCCCTCTGCAGAGATGCAGTCAGTATATTTTACAGCCCCAGCCAACAGGGCAAATTTTTGATAGGAGAATCCCCATTTCTATTACTTGTAAAATCTTATTTTATGTATAATCTAAAAAATTTTTTTTTTAAATTGCGTCTAAAACAAAATTTGTTTTTTAATGTCTTTGGTATGACTCAACTTGGGATTGAACCCTGGTCTCCCAAAACAGCTCTATTTCAAGTGCTCATGGCATAAAGGTTATTGTTGTAGGAAGTGGACTTGGTTATCTGTGTCCAAACCCCTAACGAGACTTTGCACTTCCCATAGTGCTAATTACCTTTGGGAAAGGCATGAATCCAACTATTCTCTCTCCGCCTAACGGTAAATAGTAAATAGCACTTTAACCTTGGTATCAAATTCTGCACAAGACATACTACAAGAGTAGTGCCATTACGACCAAATCAGGTAACAGGACCAGGGAATGAAAATGAATAAAATAACATGTAACATTTTACATTTCTAGCAACTTCACAGCCAAGAACTCGGAGTGGGCAACCCACAGGTATCGGATTTTAAGGATTAAGAAAAATTCAATTTAAATTACATCTAAAAGAAAATAAAAAAGGTGTGAATTCCCAGGTGAAAATTTTCTATTATAACTACATTGTGGAGATAATGAGGTCCTACTGTATAGTCCCACTCCATTATTATTATTATTTATCCTTCACACCCTCCCAACAAAAAATTCCTATTTGTATACTCATTGTTTGTTCTTTTGTTTTTTTCTTCTTATATCTGCAATTCTAGTCACTAAACAAAGCTGTTTTTTTTTTATTGAATTGATCCTAAAGTAAAAAGAACCTCCTAGAAGGAAACTTTTGAAGTACACAGTGACTTATGGTTTCCTGTACAAACACTTTGTTTATTTTGTTACAAAAACCCTTAGTAGCTGAAATAAGATTTCATCTTTATAGAAAAAGTCAACCTACAAGTAGTTATCTTAAAGTATTTCATACTGAAATACCTAATGTATTTCGAGATATATGTCCACATTTATGATGCATAGATATGGGCTGATATAGTCCATGCTAAAATAAAATATGACCAAATTTGTTTAATACAATAGAGTAATTACAACCACAAAATCTAGGAGGGTTGTACAAAGGTAATTGTTGGATGATTGCCTTGGATACAAAAAGCTAAAATAAATAACTATTGACATTGCATTTTAGGTAAAATGAATCTTCTCATCACTATAAAAAAAAAAGTCTGACTCATATGGGTCATTTAATGTGATATTTCTTGCACGGAAGAAGCATCTTATGAATGTTAGGTTTGCCTCTTTGGAGTTTTGACCTTTCTGGATTTAATGCTGAATTGGATCAAATAGTCTTTATTGACTTGGGACTTGATACTAATCATTTGTGAATTAAACCTTTTCATAAGTTTATTTTTTGCATTACAATTTGATATGTAACACCTTCCAACAGTTATCAACAAGAATAGAACTGATGAACAGAGCTCAAAATGTTAGCCTTTAGTTTGGCTTTATGGCACATCAACCATTGTAGGTTATTTAATGCTAAATCCATTTTTATACATATAAATAGTTCAATTTCAAACAATTCAGTCTAGTATAAGTACAGTTTTTTGGTTTACACACAATTAAATGTAAAAGCAGTTCTATTTCAAACAATTCACTTTAAACATAAGTTTAAATGTCAAACAGTTTTATTTGAACCAAAGATAGACCCTATCAGGTGCTACCACCCTGGGCCAGAGTGGACCTGGGAGCAATGGCAATGACAGGGTACTCTGCATTCCTCAAAGCTCCTGTATTACCGAAGCCTCACTATCAGATTATTTAGTGTCTTATCCAGGACACTCATTAGAGGTATCTTACCCTTGGCAGAGATGCAGTTGGTGCATACTGCAGCCCCAGCTATTTGCATTAATTTTCACTAGAATTCCTTCAGGAAAAGTACAAATACACTTCTTCCTCAATATATAGGTTTCTTTCTTTGATTTCTTTAATGGCATACCAACCTTCATGGGTTATTTAATCGCAAAGCCATCCTTATAGTAGAACAGTAGAGGTACTCTTTAACCCATAGCTTGGGGAGTGGCGGTATAAGTGGGTTCATACAAGAGCATTTGCCCAAAAGTGAACATAATAGTGAAAGTGGAGTTTGAACTTACTATGTCGTCACAGTCCAGCACTATGCCAGGGTGACTTCCCCACTAAGCTATGGGTGACTGATTGGGGTCTCTAGTGGGAAAAACTGAATTCAAAGCATGGAGAAGGCAATCAGAAAACCACTTCACCAAAAAAGAAAGTCATGGTAATTCCAAATTCAAAGGAGTCTGTATGGCGTCATGATTTCCAAAGTCTTGTAAGGAAATGACAATTTTCATTCCGATTTCTACTAAAAAAAGATTTTAATAGGCATGGGCACACTTACAACTTACATTGACTGATAATTATTAGAGTATTTTTGTAAAAAAATTATTTAGAAAATACCAATGAGGTTTAGAAAGGTTTTCTAACTAAAAGTCACTAAAATTATTAAGGACACTTAAGTACAAGATTATATATATATATATATATATATATATATATATATATATATATATATATATATATATATATATATATATATATATATAGGAACATTAAACTGGGATTACTATAAGATATTTTCTCCCTTTTGATAACCTGGTTACATAAAAAAGTCCAGATATTTTACAACTAAGATCTAAGGACTTGTCTGTTCAATTCAGTTAAGTAATTTGAAAATAACTTTTACAGTAATTAAACAAATAAGACTATCAAAAATATAAAAGAATTGGAAATGAAATGTAATTAATATTTATATTATGGATATAAAGTGATTTACAAAATCAATTCACAGATCTTTTTCCTAACGCCCCCATCCAAAAAAAATTTTTTTAGTTTTGATTGTATATATTCTAATAGAAATAAAGGGTGGGACAGAAGTAATAGGACATTTTTTTAGTATTATTGGCTGCACTATTATTTCTGCCCCACTGCATGTGAAACAGGCTTCATTATATTAAATAAAAAAGTTTTATTTTATTCTATTTTCTCTTTTTTTTTTTTAACAAATTTATTTTTCTGATGTCTTTCTTGATTTTGCATGTATAGAAAATTTGCTCATTTGTCAAATGATATTCATTTTAAAAGAATATTTTAAAATTAATTATTGGAAAGTATACAAAGGATATTAAATATTTTAAAGTGATAAAGTTTCATTAAAGACAATGTCAGCAAAAACTAAGAAATTGCTCAATACTCCTTAGGTAGAGCAATATGAAGGTAATATTAAAATCTTAAAACTCACAAATCCTTTTCCCACTATTCTGACCTTCAGGTGAAACTTAGAGTAGAAAGAAGATTTGTAAG
Source organism: Sepioteuthis lessoniana (assembly GCA_963585895.1). Taxonomy (NCBI): domain Eukaryota; kingdom Metazoa; phylum Mollusca; class Cephalopoda; order Myopsida; family Loliginidae; genus Sepioteuthis; species Sepioteuthis lessoniana. The sequence continues at coordinate 80,201 of CAUZXS010004492.1, forward strand.
TTTTAAAATTTGATTTTTTATATATCTGTGTGTGTGTGTGTGTGTGTGTGTGTGTGTGTGTGTGTGTGTGTGTGTGAGAGAGAGAGACCTTTACTGAAAAGAATAAAAAAAAATGTTCACATTTAAATTAAGAAAGCAGATTGGTGGGGGTGCAAGAAAGTAAGTATAACTTTTCTATTAAAACATAGGAGGAAATACATAATTTTGAATAGAAACTGAGGTTTACATTAAACATGATATAATTTTAAATCCAAAAAGGTAGAACATCTACAATGTTTCAATGACTGAACAGCAACATGAGTATTTGGTTAAAGAATTTAATTTCTCAACCCTTTGAACAGCTAAGCCCAATATTTCAGACTGAGCACTATTTTACTAAACATTATAAACCCAATATTTCAGACTGATTAATATACTATACACCTGATATTTCAGGTTTAGATTATATATAAGTTGGATTTGGTCAAAAGCGAGAAGTTGTCAGCATGAATGAAATGCAGGTGGAGCCACCATTCCTGTGTGATTGGGTAACATCAGGAAATGGTTACTGTAAACGCCTAATGACATTAATGGCTGAAAGTAAACGCGTTTTTTTTTGTTTTTTTGTTAAATCACAAACTGCACACTAAAAATGAAGATTAACGTTCAATATAATCTCTGCTTTTAATTGATCTGGAACATATATATATATATATATATATATATATATATATATATATATATATATATATAATTCTTTTAAATACCCTGTCCGGTGGCAAAAGCTGCTTGGTAGCGCCAGGAGTGGCAGTACTGCCTTGAGCTACTGAAACTGTTATCACCCCTGGTTTGTGGCTGATGAGGGCAAGGTATCGCACGTGCTTTCACACATAAGATGAAAAAAAAAATCACCTCAGATGGCCTAATAATAAAGAGCTTAGTAACATGTAATGTTGCACAGCCAGCCAAATGAATATTGCAGAGTCAGCAGCAACCAAAGTCTTTCTGTAGCATGATCAGCTGTAGAATGCTATGTTAAGGAAGGCTAGTGTTAGAGCCTTTTGTTATTTTATTTTATCTGCCCAGTCACTGAGGACATAGAAGTAGGAAGAAATGGATGCCACATGGTAGCTTCTTCATTATTTGAAGGACAGCTTCGTCTGGTGCATTTACACCCAAGGCGCCAAAACAAGAAAACAGGGAGCAAATCACAAAAATCACAAGATGTATATCCAGAGGATCACAGAACACTCTGCTTCTACTTCTGCCTTGAGTAAGTGACATCTCTGGCCCCCATCGACACTTGCTGACTAGGTCCCACAGTGCTAGATAATCAAGTGCATCACGTTACCATAGTGCAATGGAACAGAGATTGCCAACTCATTCAATAACCCAGAACCATTTGCCTATTTTACAATAGCAACTGTTGCATACATATATATATACTGGATACATACCGACGCAATGATAACAGACGCAAGAATAAAGGGCGCAGGAAGAAACAACGCAAGAAGACTTCTTTAACAATATTTTTACCTCTCACTTTATTGCAAGGGTTCGAAAGGGTTGTTCAAGGTTTGCATGTGAGAGGGTGCTGGAGACCGAACATAAACTTCATATTTTGACCTCCACTACTTATGACTGTCACGTTGTGTCTTTCTTGTTCTCTTAGATGCTCAACCAGAGGTCTTGGGCTCACTCTGCTGGATGCTGGCTTTCTTTATGGCATCTTATCAGCATCTTCTCTGGACCCCTAACTCCATCGGGGGTTTCCGAGGACCCCCACGGTCGGGTGTGGCTTTCCCTACCACATCTGGTCTCTAACTCTCTGGAAGTCTGCTGGCAACTGCTTTGGCACCCAACTCAACTCAATTATATAATAATTCAACGCCCACACGATCGCCCACTGGATCTTTGAAATCGAATGTTTAATCGTCATCAAGCGGAAATAACTGTCATGCAGTTCAGAGGTTACTCTCTTCCGGTGCGTCACTGTAGTGGCATAATGGGACCTTCACCTTGTCCCATATCATAAGCCTTAATCCGCCCACGCGATCTCTTTCGATTACTGGCCATTGGAATGTGTCACTTCCTTCCGGTGTATCACCTTGGAATAGCATTTTTGGGCCGGGTCGAAGGTCAAAATATAACACAACCAATCACAAGTCTTTTTGAATCGAAAGATAGCCTTTAAAAAAAAAAAAAAAAAAAAGAAAAGGGAAGATGTCTGCATTTTGGAGCAAAGTTTAAAAGTATATTGCACTCTATATTTTTGTGAATTTCAGTCAAGTGCAGGGTACCTGAAGATCAAAGGACTAAGTGTTCAAAGGGTTAACAATAGCAATAATTGTTTCTCTTGTAATTTCGTGAAAACAAAACAAAATTAAATCAATGATTATTTTATTTGATATATTCAAGACTGCATCATAAAGGTAATATTGTCTTATTTTTTCTTTAATAATAAAAAGATAAATTTAAGAAAATAAATAATTATTTTTATATTCTTTATGAGCCCTAACAAAAACCAAGTGGGTGACAACTGAAAAATAAACTTGAAAAATATTTGACAACTGTTTTTGAACAGAAATTAAATTTTTTTTCTATTTTTTTTTTTTTTTTAAAATTCATAAACTGTAATAAGAATGGTGTTCAATGAATGAAATACGTCTAATAGTAACTGTCTCGTTTGCATATAAATTTCATACACAAAAAAGTAACAATTATGATGCAATAGAAATAGTAGAAAAATATTTCAATTTTTAAATTAAATATTCCAATTTTTTGTGCTTGTCCAGAATAGCCTACCTGTCAAAATATTTTAATTCTGTGGTAATGTACAAAAAAAATTATACTGAAATATAATAATTACATTCAGCATCCAGAGAAAAACAAGATTCAGTCATTTGTTTCATGTTTTAAATTTTTTTTACTAAACAGTTAAGTCTCAAAATTACATCTTCAACAAGCTACACTTCAACTATTGATCATATTTCTTCAGCCTTTCCCTCTTCCAACTTTTAAGAAAGTGTTGAGCTATGGTTGAGAGTAGATTTTTTTTTAATTTTATGATTTAACTGTAACAGTTTGAAATGAAAAAAAAAATTTTTTAATTTTAAAAATGAAGCAAATAACTTACACTTACCTGGATGATGAATGTAAGTAATATAAATATATATATATATTTCTTTTTTTTTTTTTCTTCTTTACAGAACAATTCAAGGAAATTTTCATTGGTGTGTTATTCTGGACAAGCACTTTTTAAAAAATAAATATAAAAGAAATAATTTTAATCTACCTTATAAATAATATTTTTTATAATCTATAAATTATTGATTTTAAACATCCCTAACTGAGCTGAACAGACAAAAAAAACTAACCAAAAGTGGTTTTATCCCCTGTCAATGGACACTTACCCGGTTAATAGACTTTAACTTTGCTTTCTGGAGTGCGTCGGCTAGTCCCCCTCCTCCAGGGGCAGGCGCAGGCATTGCAGTGGGGACTGCTGGAGGAGGTGGTGGGGGAGGGGGTGGTGGTGGCGCTCCAACAGGTGGAGGCTGGGGTATGGCTGGCACAGCAGGAGCAGCTGGGATCTTGGGTGGGCCAGCGGATGGCGGAGCGGGTGGCCCAGGTGGTGCAGGGGGCACCGGTGGTGCTGCAGGCGGCTGACATGAAGACGATACCTGTTCCCGACTCATTCCACCAGCAGGATTCACTGACATCATTGATTGTGGAGACGAGTCTTTCATTCCGATCGAACCTATAAGAAGTCAAAAGAAAAAGAAAAGGAAGGTGTAATTAATATATTAACTAAAGAAAGATGTAAATGAATAATGAATACAAATAATGTAAATATATATATATATATATATATATATATATATAGATGAATAATCAATATAATGTATACATATAAAGATATAAATATAAATACTATATACATGTGCAGATATAGATAGATAAATAAATATAATATAGATAAATATAAACAATATATACATATAAAAGTAAAGGTGGCAACTGTAGTCAAGGGCGACCTGAAGGCTCCCTTTTCAATAGCACTATTCCTTTCCCTGGATTGCTCCACTTTACCCTTGATATGTACCTTATACTTCTGAGTGTTAATCAAAGAGATATCAAGTACCATTTTTTTGAGTCTTATGACTTGACCTTGGATCACACCCTGATCTCCTAGCCTGTTGGCAAATCCACTACCCACTAGGCTAATTGACCAATACATATAAAGATATAGATAAACAATAAATATAAATATAAATATATATATATATATATATATATATATATACCCTACATGGTAGTGTCTGTGACCCTGGGTTTCATGCTTTACACATTCATCAGACAGAGTCAAAGGTTTTCCAAAAAAAGACCGATTAACATGGTTAATTTTTTGTTTTATTGGTGTTGTTTGTGTGTATGTATGCCAAAGTTTGTGTGCGTTTGAATGTTAGTGTGTTTGTGTATGTGCTGTTGCTCACGCATACATATATATGTATATCTGTACATACCATCTGATGAATGCATAAAGTATGAAACTCAGGGTCATATGTATAAAAGCTCTATCATTGATCCTGAGCAATACTTGATAATATAGCAAAATTTGGTCTATCATTAACTCACCAAGTGAGTGAGTGAGTGATAACCCTAAACCACTATAATAATAATAATATATGTATAAACATATTAAATATCTTTAATAACTAAAAATCACTAATTCTATTTGTAAACCTTTTTCCAACCGAACGCTTTAAAACAAAACACTGAAAATGTTCCAACCAACCACTTCAAAAGAAAATGCTACAAATAATTGAAATAGTAAAAACTCAAACTGTCAACTCAAAATGACACTACACCTGATGATGACCAAAAGTATGATCAAAAGCACTCCGGCAGAAGATATGGGACAATTCCTTTACCATCTAGATCCAGACACAAGAAAAATATCAAGGAGTCTTGAAAAAATAAAATTAAAAATAATAAACAAACAGTGTTCTATCATCTTAAAAAAAACTTGCTTGAATAATAACTTGCTGCCTAAATATACACTCTTCAAGATATAAATGTAACAGAGCCATATATGAATATGTGAAACATACATAGAATGTTCATAACATATATACATAGAACATAGGAATCCTGAAACAAACAGTAAGGACTTCTCAGTTTAGGTATGAAACCTTTGAGTTAAAGGTTTCGACATAAGGAAGAGAGATGCATAATCTTTCTATGATGACTTTTCCATCTGACCCCCATCTCGTGCGGAGGCCGTAGCGCACAAATTCGTCTGGCCTCAGCAAGCCTTGAAAGTCGACTCTTTCTGTTCGGAGTCTAGTTCTCAAATCAACTCAACTGACTTTTTCAAAATCCCCAAATTCCTCCGTGCGCTTCCAGTGTGTGACGTCACCCGCACTCTCTAGCCCCGTTTCCCATCTGGGCTATTGTGACATCTCTGAGTGACACGTCTGCTCCATATGTGCATGAACACCTGCGTTAATGTTGCACCAAAGTAACCCATGCACTGAGCCAAAAGGTTCTCAGCCTAACTAAACCCAAAGGCATAAAACGAAATCCCTCGGCCATTATATTACATAAATAAATTATATATATATATATATATATATATATATATATATATATATATAGGAATCAATACAAATTTGGTTTGGTTTCTTTGTTTAATTACCTCATAGGTTATTTTATGCTGTTAGGAAGGATAAGAGAATTCATACCTTTCCCAAGGGCATTAGTCTGAAAGTGAACGTACCAGTGCAACTGGAGTTTAAACTTGCTTATTTCAAGTCTGCAGTCCAGCACTTTAGCCATTACACCATGAAAACTCCATCTAAATCCATCTGCATGTGCTTCCACATCCATGTTAATATCAAAATGGTCTATATCATGTATTGATGATTTATCATTAATACACATGATCATTGTGCAATGTGTGTTATGTCTATTAACAAATGGCGTTTATAACAGTCATGGGATATCTAATTTGTATAATGATTTTTAAAAGCAGGTTTTGATAAATAACTGATCTGTGTTATTCATTTGTAATTCTATTTTCAGATTTCTCTCTTTCTCACAGAAATTAATCCACTTCTGATGGTTAAATCTCTGAAGAAACTTAATACGCTTGAAGGGGCCCAAGCCTTGGCCATCTGCCCAGAACCAATAACCACTACCATCATTACTCTAACCTAAATCTATTTCTCTCCTTTTCCATCTCTTTTCTTTAGACCCTTTTATATTTTTATCATTATTTTATCTATTTCCTCAATGGGTGAACTTCAGATGAAGTTCTGTTTTCAATAAAGAACGAAATATTATTGAATTCATTGTCAGTGTTGGTTTATCCATATTTCCACTTATTTTCATCTTGTCAGATTTACCAAAATCTACCATTTCTCAGATATGTAAACAAGTTTTGTGTAAACTTTTATAAGAAAGCTATTAAAAAAGATATAAACTTCTTTAATGTATAAATCTCCTCAAAGGACTTTGCTTTTATATTTGGCAGTGTTTATTATCAGAACAATCCTTGAACATTGATAAAATCTGCTTAATCCTTGCATTGTTCAAGACAAATTAGCTGTCTGCTCACATGTTTTTACAAGATTTTATCCTTTATTCTAAATGCAGTTTGAGAGTTACATATAGCCCTCCAATATGTCACAGGAAACACAGAGTCACATATAGCTGTTAAAACATTGAAAGGGTTAAAAATAAACAAGATTTTTAAAAATTAAATGAACAAATAAAAATAAACAACAAAAATAAATTTTGGTAAAGTTCAATATTTTATGTTTGGTGAGATTTGTAAGTTATGGTATCTTTTTTTTTTGGCCTTTTTGGTATTTGTAGTGTCTTTATTAACCCTTAAAAACTTAATTAAAAAAATTGAGCACACATAATTTCTCATTACTCAATAGTGAGACCAGGTTGCTAAGATCAGCTCCACTTTTTATTATTTTCTCACATCAACTTAAAAAAAGAAAAGCGAGAGACTGAGAAACTTTGCACAGAATATATACACTACTAATACAATATCTATATACAGATGAAATTCCATTAAGTAATTCACCAGATAGTTCCCAAAAATGTCTAATTGAACAATTTGTTCCAAAAATATATTACTCTATGGGCATTTTTGCACTGCTATTGCCTATTTGATATGTAATTTTATTGTTTTTTAAAAAGATATATTCTTAGCTATTTTGGGGGCAATGGGCCATCAGTGTTAGGGATGCAGGGTTCTGAGCATAAATATGGGGGACTGATTACTGCTGATACACTCCTTATCATTATAGGAAATGAAATTAGTGAACCAAGTTCAAATCCTGGATGAGGCTAGTAGGATTCCACTTCCCCCCTAATGCTCTTGAAAAAGGTATGAATCCATTTCTTCTTCCCCAGCTATGGACAAACAGTAGGATAGACTGGGTTCTTTAGCCTTGGTAAGGTAACCAATCTAGAAAAAGGAAAACTGAGTTCAAGCCTGCTTTACTCTGTGTTGTGGACCTGGAAAGGGTCACTAATGAAAACGCAAATATGGATATTAGATAACAGACTATATTACATAAGAAAGATAGAGTTACATAGAAAAGGTAAGATGTCTCGTACTGTTCGGATAACACCGATATTGATCTGCCTCTCTGGCAGCGAAATCTCTCAGTACTAATAATGGTGAGAAGAGTCCATTATGGTGAGATGGGTAAGGCTCTCACAACACTCTGCTAAAAAACTAACCTATGGTGGAGAGGTTGGGAAAATAAATATGGAAGGTTTGAAGACTGAATTGCAATGCTATATTTGATTGATCAAGAATGAAGTCTTCTTCAAATTACATAAGTGTCTCAGCAGGTGTTGTTTAAAAAATAAATTATATGATAAAAAAATTGTGCTTTTTATCAAAATTAAGGTTAATAGATAAAGAAAAAAGAAAACCAACAAAACAAAACAAAACAAAAAAAACTTTGACTTTCTTTGGAATATAAAAAACCCCAAGAAACTGAAGAGAGTAAGTGGAAATTATGACTTGATAAATAACCTCACCTGATAAAGGTAAGAGACCTACCCACCCTATTATCTGTGGCTGAGAATAATTATTTGGTTAAGCTTCAAAAGACCAACCATCACCCCACCCAGGAAGCATCTATTATATTATAGAAAAAAGTTGTAGGGTTGATATCTCAGAAGGGAATAGCAATGGAGATGAAATATTTTTGGCACCACCCTCCTGTATGCAGGGGTGGATGCATTTAAATGTAGAATTGAGTCAAACCTGTCTTCACAAGGGCAGGATATTGGTCAGTATCTTACTTTTAACCTGTCACCTCCAAGTTTTTTTTCTTGTTCAACGTTTTGTCTTTGAATGCAAAACATTCATAAATGAAAATTAATCAGATTAAAATTTATCTGAATAAAGTGCAAAAAACTTTAAAATAAATAAACAAAATGAAAAATAGAATAAAATAAGAATTGAATTGAATTAAAAAATTGAAAAATATGATATAATAAGATCAAAAATAAAATAAAATTTAAAAATTTTTTAAATAAAATAAAACCAAAAAATAAAAGGAAAAAAAAAAGTTTTTTTTGATAAAACCATATTTTCTATGTCCTATATTTGTTACACTTAGTGAATGAGATTATATATATATATATATAGTCATCCACAGACAAACTGTTTTGTTCTATCGGAACTCTTCAGTGTGGCTAGACACGCAGGACGCTCGAAGCTGGGATTGAAACCCGTCCAACTTTTTGTTAGACTGTGTTTCAGACCACTCGTCCACCAAGCGGACCAGGTTGGCTAAGGAAATTTTAAGGTATTTTTATTTTTAGAAACAGCAGCAGCAGCCTTTGTTTACATTTTTTTAATACCCTATCGGCTACCAGAGTGCTCAATTCTTTCGAAGAGCTTTGCATTTTATATATTTGCATTATATATATATATATATATATATATATATATATTTTATATGCAAATGTAACAACTGCTATAGAACAAAGATTTGATTGATTGATTCGAATCAGAGTGGACCTGGAAGTAATCGCAATGAAGGAGTACTCCAAACTCCGTAATAGTCAAGAACTGAAGCCACACCATCAGATACAGTTTAGTGTCATACCCAGAACACATCCTTTTGGAAGGAGTCTTACTCCTCTGCATGGAATACAGTCAGTAGATTCTTAGCCCCACCAACAGGTCAGGGGACAACGATAGTTTTTTAGTATGTATATTATTCATTCAATAAGCAGACTACTAAATCTTCTAAAAGGGAAACCAAAGATCAAATATATATTTCATGAATCAAAATGCATCCTTGTACGTTTTAAAAAGAAAGTTTTATCAAGTTAGGCAATATATTCAAATAAACAGGAAGACGTTAAAAAAAATGAATTGAAGTGATTTTGTGGTATGCGTATTGCCATTCAAGATTCTTATTAAAATACTTGTGGGAGGTGTGCTTAGCAAAACAGTTATCAGTGACCCAAGTTCAAATCCCAGACAAAGCTATTTGCATTTCATGCCATGCTAAAGTTCTTAGGTATGGGTAATTAGTAGGGCAGACTGAGTTCTTTAGCTTTGGTTAGACAACCAATCTAAAAAAAGGAAAATTCTGAATTCATTCTGCCCTAAAAATTTACCTGTGTTTTAGGGGTGAGTGGGTAAATACATACTCGAGGAAGGCTGAGAGAAACTGTTTCTTGCCCAGTTGTGAGCTATAATGGTGCAAGGATGTTCAACAAATCTCTTTGAGTGAAAGAGAGGGAGGTGGGGTCCTGATTTCAAGCTCCAAAGTATTTGGTTTTGTTCCTTTATCTAATGGCATATCAGCCTTCACAGGTTATTTAATGCCAAAGCCATCTTTGTAGAGCAGTAGTGGTACTGTTTAACCCATAGTGGCTGAAGGGATAAGATGGTTCATGCCTTTCCCAAGGGTATTAGTCTGAAAGTGAATGTAATAGAGTGAAAGGAGCTTGAACTCACTTATATTACAATCCAGCCACTATGCCACGGAAACTTGCTATTACTCAAGTATTGACTTGGTCTATTAATATGATTAATATTTTCTTTCATTTTAATTTTTAAATGCTTATTTATTTATTTATTCATTTATTTATTTTTTAATTGCAACTTACTCGAGCTGTCAATAAATAACTGTGAGCTTAATATTTGTTATTTTTCAACTGAACTGTTCCTCATTGTCATAGAATGATTGGCAAATTGCAATGATAATTTAAAAAAGAAAAAAAACAAAAAAAAACAAACCCCAACAACAGCCACTACAGAAAATTAAGATGAAAGAAAATAACAATAAAAATACTTTATCTAAAAATAAAAACAAAGAAATTTGCGCAGTCTGTTGTTACCCAGAATTCAGTCAACTTTATGCCAGTGACACGAGCGAAATACAATTGTATTGAAAGCATATTTAGTACTATGAGAATCTTGTTACTTTTTATCTCAGAGATTATTAAAGATTGACATATGTCATACAAGACAACACTGGTGTTCATGGTTTTGCTCAAATCAATATCCTCTTCATTGTTATTTATAGATTCAATGTCTGTTAAGTGTTTTCTTTTGGCAATAGGAAATTGAAGATAATGTATTATTACTAGATGTACAAACCCACATTATATACGGGTTGTAAGATGGTCATTATTAAATATAAAGGATGTAGAGTTGCTTTTATTAAAGTTTAGAATAATTATTCCATGGAAGTTTTGTTATCATTATTTATTTAGTATAGGATACTGTCTTATTTACATAGAGTGTGGCATGTGGAAAATGAATTTGGATTCATTTGGAGTTCTGTTACCTTTGAAAACCCCCAAAGATTAATTAATATTTTGGATAAATGTTTAATTTTATCATTTTCCAGACTTGGAGTTGTAGTATTAATTTTTGTTTTTTTGAATTGCGTTTTCAATTTTTTTTCAGGCAAAAGCAACTGTTGAAAGGAACATCTTTTTAGCAGCTCGACACCAAGCCATGACAGAAGGTCTAAGTGCATTTAGAAAGGGCTATCAGGGATTTTGTTAATGGGCTTGTCTGTACCTTTCTTGATCATGCCAAGGGCCCCAATTATAGGCATAACAATAGTTTCAATGTACTACATTTTTTTAGTTTCAATTGTTATAAATGAATTGATACAACTTAATAATAATTGCCCTTGGATACCAATATTAGTTGGTACTCTTGGAATGTTTCTTGAAGGCCTGGAAAAGGGACTGGGGAATAGTGATATCCAGACTAGAGGACAGTTAAAATCAACTAGAATACTGAGAAGTTCTCACTCAGATCTCAGTTAAAACTAGTGCAAAAAACTTGGAGTGAAAATAAATTAATAATAATAGAAAAATTGAAAAAATATCGCACCTTGAAATTACTGTTATACATATATCAATTCCATAGTGCAATTTTTTTGATCTTTCATAAACAGGAGCCACCCGGAATCTTGTTAATGGGCTTTTCTTGACCATATCTAGGGCTCCAATAATTATAGGTATAACAAAAGTTTTAATGTACCCCATTTTTTCAGTTTCACTTATTTTTATTAATTGATACACTTGATATAGACAGTGTAAAAAAAATTAACCCCCCCCCCTTAAAAAAAAAAAACAGTGCAAAGAAATAGATCATAAAACAGAATAAGAGATGACTTGAAAAGGTTTGATTTGAGCTTCTGGAAACCAATGGCTCTTTAAAGCTGGTAAAGCTGCTGGTGCATCTAATCTAACTTCAATGAAACAAAAAGGAGGAACGCGAATATAAGTCTCATTGAGTGACTAACTATCATCATTCCAAACTGCATTGCTACTTACCGTTATAAAATGACTCTACAAGTGAATTGTCATTTACAACGGGGAGTCCCTATGGTATAATGGCTAACATACTGTACAGTGGCCTTGAAGTAAATGAGTTGAAACTCCAGTCGCACTACTACATTCACTTTCAGACTAAGTATGAACTCTCTTATCCCTCCAGCGATGGGTTAAATAGAATCACAACTTTTTTTTCTACAGGGACAGCTTTGGTATTAAATAACCCATGAAGGTTGATATGTCATTAAATAAAGAATCAAAGCCAAAGGTATGAACCCCTTTATCCTTCCAGCTATTCTGCTGTTCTTTTACAAGGCTGGCTTTGGCATTAAATAATCTATGAAGGTTGTTATGCCATTAAACAAAGAAACCAAACCAAACCAAACCTTGTTGCGTATGAAGCTTAGCTTAATCTAGTACAAGGAATAGTTGATACATTTTGCATATAAATTTCATACACTAAATGTAACAACCATCATAAAACTGGAGTCATTATTTTAAATAAGCTTTAAAGCAACAAATTATTTGTATTAAGGATATTTTTTATTACCTATGTCCAACAATAGTTGATACATTTGCGTATAGATTTCATATACTAAATGCATCAAGCATTATGAGATAGAAGTTGTATTTTTTGGACATTGGGTACTTTGTTATAATAATAATAATAATAAAAAGAAGTAAAGAAAAGGAGATTGTAAATTAATCATGAGAAATTAGTTGATAACACTTGATCAAGAATTAACAAAGAATTATCTCCTTGTTCACCTACAATTAAAAGATTTAATAGTATAAATCTATGATACCTGATAGGGGGGGGAAAGGGAAGAAAATGGTAGACAGTAAAATTTAGTAAAGTTCCTTTCTGCAAGCAGTGAAGAATGTTGAGAATGCAGTCAGCCTTTGATGACTATATTTAGCCAAAGTCCAGAGTACCTACTTCTATTTATTTTATTTTTAGGGCAGAGATGGGAAAAAGTGTTGAGTGGTTAGATTAGAAAAGACAAACTTAACCTTATATAGTATTAAGATGACATAAAAAGCCACAAGGAAACTTATATTCAGACGCTCTTTATATACAGTGGCTAGTCACTATTAAAATGGTAGATCATAAAAAAAACAAAACCCAAACAAATGAATAAAATGAAAAAGAATATAATACAAGGAATGTTTTACTGTGCTAAAATTCATAACATACCCCCCCCCAAACAACCCCCCCCCCAAAAAAAAACAAAGAGATATTAGTTCTAATTCCTAAGTTTTTAAAAAAAATTTATAAAGGAGCATTAGTGTTCATTGTGTATATTCTTAAATATGCCAGATCTTTTTACCTGGAAAATTTACCAAGAAAAACAATTGATTTATTGACTTAACTAAAATTTATTGAACTGAATATAAATGATGATCTATTAGGGTCCCAATCTATGGGTCAAATAGATTCTCCCAGGTCCACTCTGATTTGGAGTGGTAGAAGTACCTATCTATGGATCAAGTAAATCCATTTCAAACATTATTTTTATTTAATAAAATGTTAATATGAATGTGTTTCCCTAGCCACTAGGCATAAAAAAAAAAAATCACCCTACACTGGTCATCATGCTGTTAAGACCAGTCAGTCAATCAATCTGATTAATTAGTAAATTCAAATGTATCTGCAAGGAAGATTTGTTGCATACCTCTTCATTGGCATTGCATATCCAGGTCCATTCTGACCTGGAGTAGAAGTACCTGTTAAGGTCCTATCTATGAATCAAACAGATCTGTTCAAAAATCATTTGTATTCAATAGAATCATATGGATATTAAAAAAAAACAAAACAAAAAAAAACTCTTAAGAAACAAAAAAAGTTATTTTTGCAGAGTTACCATTATGTGTGTGTGTGTGTGTGTGTGTGTGTCAAACATATACGCACAAATAGGTAAGCACAGAAACATGCACCTACTGAGTAAGTAAAAAGTAAAGTTGACGACTTTAGTCGAGGGTAACCCGAAGGCTCCCTTTTCAATAGCTACTACACCAAGGTGTAGGGAGGGCACTACTCTATTTCTTAGATTGCACCACTTTACCCTAGAGCCCTACCTTATAATTCTGAGTGTTAAGCAAGGCGGAATCAAGTGCCATTTTTTGAGTCTTAGGTATAACTTGACCTGGGATTGAACCCCAGCTCTCCCAGACCATTGGCAAACACTCTACTTATTGGCCTGAAAGTACTGTTTATTTTTCTAAATTCCTACAAAAATCAGTTAATTAGTGAATTTTAAGAAAAATTTCAATTGTTAAGCAATAAAAGAAAAGTTTTCTTTTAAGACATTTTTGATTTGAAATTCTAGAGACGTGTTTTATTCTTAATATTTACTTGTCACATGTCAATCTCCTTTCAATAATTTATTTAATTTGCTTTGGTTAATGAAGTTGAAAGTGAATGTTTTTTTACATTTTTTAAAAAGAAAATTACATCAAAATATACATTTTGTTTATCTTTTTTTTATGATGGAATTAAATAAATTTCTTTTTGGATTTCTCACTTTTTGGGTAGTTTAAAAATTGAACAATATTGCTAGTATAGACAATTTTTAAAATTAAGGATTATTTTTTTAAGCTTGTTAATTTTTGGGTATACTGTCTTATATATTTACCTTAAATTTTTCTAATTTTTGAGATATTTATAAAATTGACAACTATATTCTTTTTACTGCAACTGACTGGGATTTAGGTTATTTATGTAAAAACTGGGAATAAACAAATATAACTAATATGTACCAAAAAAATGTAAAAAAAAAAAAAAAAAAAAAAAAAAAAAAAGAAAAAAAAAAGAAGAAGACATTTTTATAAATAAATATATTTTTTGCATGTGGATCATATTCTTGATGTAGAGGGCTATATGTGCTTTTTATAATTAATGACATTTTTTCAGCTACAAAACAATTTTCTTTGTACATTTCTTTGTATGAGTGTTCAAACTTTTATTTTTTTTGTGAGAAATTCTTTCCTTTAAAAAAAAAATTCCAAAGATACACCATCTTGAAGACATAAGACTCAAAGGGAACAAATAATTATTATGCTTTTGAACTCCATAGATTATTTAAGTAATAAAAACAAAACACAAAAACTGACCAATTAATAGCAACAATTTGCATTATGATAGATGAACGTAGTTTTTCTTATTTTAAACAAAAAAAAAAGTCATTTTTTTTTACATTGAAATTAAAATATAGTTTGTGAAGATTCAGACCCCTACTTAAAAAAAGAAAAAAAAAAAAAAAAAAAAAGAAAAAAGAAAAGAAGGATTGAATTTTTTGGGGCACACCTATATTATTGTAAAATATTGATTTTGTGCAAATTCTGAAAGATTGAATCTTACTGAGGAAGCATGTACTTCTCAGATCAAGATTCAACAGACCTGAGGAAGGTGACTGAAAAAATGAGAATATTAGTCTGAATTGATCTCACAACAAGGAAAATAGGGTCTTCCTTTTTCTTAATATATATATATATATATATATATATAAAATTTTCTAAAATGTAAAGTCAGTAATTGTTTCTTAATTAGAAAGGAAAACTTACCTGGATTGCTAACTCCTCCAGAAAGCTGACGTTGATGGCTCTTCATGTCATCTCTCTGTATTCTGAATTATACAAACATAAGAAAGGATTAGTTGGGAAACTATATATATATATATATACACATAATACACACATTAAAAAACAAAAAACTATGTTTGTCCCATAATGTGCAATACTTAGTGTACTAAATTTATATGCAAATGTAACAACTATTATGGGACAGAGAATACATTCTTATAGTAGCTTTGTGAGGATCTTAGCAAAAAAAAAAAGAAAAAAAAATGGTAGTGAAATTTAAAGCAAAAGCATTAGTGAAAATAAGCTGCTAGATTTTTTTAAGGCTTTATTATAAGCATTAAAAAAAAAAAAATGCAAAAAGTCTTCAGTTATTTCAGATGTTTGTGAACATTTGGGATTTTACAAGTATTGATATACATGAAATAATCAATTTTACCAAAATTGAAAAACAAAAATATCATTTTAAAGAAACTCACTAAAAAACTCACTCTACAAGGAAAAAAAGATTTTAAGTTGTTTAAACTGGCCATAGATTTAACTGCCTTGATTTTCTATTGTAACAATAAACAAAGACAAAATACCTAACTGAATTATAAGTTAATAAGCATTTAAGAGTGCCATTATGACAAATATGTTGTTTTACAGTCTACTGTTCTATGTATGGATAGATATATAGAACAGTGTAAGAGATACAATGTTATATTTGAAAAATAACCCTCTTCTAGTTTAATTATCTAAATCTTATCATTAACTGATATGATTAAAAAAAATTATCATTACATTTTTGTGTTAGTTTGGGTGGCATTATTTTAAGGGTTTATTAAAATAATGAGCTAAATGAATATACAGATAAAATATCTGACAGAATGGAAGAGAAGACATAAAAGCTGATTTATGAACACACCTTGCAAAAGGGTGGATTTTATACAAAGTATGTTAATATCATTTCAAACTAATCAATCCACAAGACTTATTTAAACTTCTTTTCAGATTTTTGTGTCATTTAAGGTAGAATTTTAAAAGTTAATTTTAGTTATAAAAATAATCAACTGAAATCTTCATGTACTGTTGTTACAAACTAACCTCGGAAAATATCCAGGCTAGAAAGTAAATAGATCAATGAAAAACAAAAAACATACCAGTTGGAACAAGTCTGTCAATAAACAGTGCCATTAGAATAAATGCTCTTAAATAAGAATTTACTATATATTAAAAACCTCTTCATCTCCCTGTCTAAAATACAACCTAAAACTTATGGGATGGTGGGAAACTAAAGAAGAGGAAGAAAAAAAAAAGAAAAGGATTGACAATGTTTAGATATGGCTATAAAGGATGGGGAAACGTTTTAACTTAGAGAGTTTCAAAAACTTATTTAGATATCTTAATATATTTTATGTGTAAAATGCGAGAGTCCTTCATGTGAATTCAAAGTAATAGTGAAATAACATATTAAAACATTTTATGGATATAAATGGAAAAAGTACTTGCATTTCTTTTTTAGATACAAAAAAATTCATTGCTTCTTGAATTTACCAAGAGAAGTGACTGTGTTTTATGTGAAGAGTATACTTTTGTACATCTGGAGACCAGGAATTAAAATAGTTTTATTACATAAAAAACCTTCACAATAAGCATTATTCTTTAGATAAAACAAGGTTTTTGTTTTGTTTAAGGATGGGACAAAAATGCCCAAGAATATTATCATCATCATGAATTTTCCCCACCAGCTCTAAGTCATGATTTTTCATGAGAGTCCAAACACCAGCATCCTCAGTTCTCCAGGACTCTTCTCAGTATCCCAGTGTTACATGGCTTTCTGCTATCTTCTTCGGGCATTGGTCATGATCATCTCTGACCTCTATATTTTCTTTTGTTGATGGCCTGACTCCTTTCTTTCTGAGACATCTCGGGTCAGGAAGAATAAATAAAAATGAAGAAAGGTGTACACACACACAAGTGTTTGTGTGTGTGTGTGTACACCTTCATTTTTTCAGTGATGTCCTCCTTACATTTTACTTGTGGACATCAAGGAGTGTGCATAGCACACTATTATTTACACATGGGCAGATTGCTGCCACAAAACCAACTTAGATTTTCAACTATTTTTCTAAACTCTAGAACAGTTTTGGTCACATAAAACTATCCAATCAACGCCATGGTCTCTGAGTTCATAAGTTTTCAATCATACCAAGTTGATCCTATGTGCTTTCCCACATCATTCATTGGCTAGAACTTATTTAAATTCTGCACTACATGTCAATGATACATTTTGATAATTTGTTATGTAACACTAGCCACTTTTAGCTATGTTGTGGTCTGAATGGTTTTGATTCTTTCTCTTATCTTCAGTTCACATAGTCTCTTTTCCATATTCTTTGGGACAGTTCCAGGTGCTCCAACTACAATTGGTATCACTGTAACCTTCATATTCCACAACATTTTCTGTTCTCTAGCAAGGTCTAGATATTTATCCAAATTTTCACCTTCTTTCACTTTGTGGTCTGCTGGCATTGTTAAACCCAGTATATCACAAGTTCTTTTCTTATTGTCATTATTATCATTTATTTAAAAAAACAAAACATAAAAAACAAACAGATTATTTATAGAAATTAATAACTATATTAACAGATGCTTTCTTGCCATGTTTCTAGTCATTTAGAATCAAGGTTAAACCTATTTGCAATGTGTTATGTATTTCAACTTTAAACATTTCTTAAAAAAGAAAAAAAATTTTTTTTCTTAAATTTAGTCATGGAGGCTTCATTTAAAAGGTGTAGAGTTTATACAGTAGGCAACAAAAAAGTTTTATTGCATATAAAGGCTCTATAGAATATTCAAGCAAGAATATAGAAAACTAAATAGCCAATATATACAATAGAGCTTAAACAAAATTTATTAACCCCCCCCCCAAAAAAACAAAGAGTAGGTTTAAAGAAACCTAATTATAAACACTTAGAAATGCAAAATACAGTTTTCAAGTGGCTACAGACTTGCATGTTTCTAAGGGCAACAAAACTACATCAATTTTTTTATTTATTTCTATTTTTTTTTTGTTTAAGGTTTTCAAGAATAAAAAAAAAAATTCCGTTATAACCACCCCTGCCAAGAATAAAAATTCTTAAAATAGAGATGAAATTAAAAAAAAAAAAAAGAAGAAGAAAGTGATTTAAGCATAGAATAAATTCTACATTAGAAAGGACACCTTTGGGCAGTAAATACCGTTATAACAATTTGAAGAGTTTATTTTCTTGGTTCTTGACTAACTTTTTTTTTATAAATTACCAAACACACACATAAAATCTGTACACATATACAAACACAGTGTGCAATGTGTTTGGTTGGGTTTTATGGTATATTAACCATTGGAAATTAATGCCAAATCTTATATATATATATATATATCAAATATATTTGATTTGATGGTTTGTTTGGGTTTTATGGCATATCAAACACTGTAGGTTATTTAATGCGAAATCCTCTTTATACATATTATATATATGATTAGTAAACACATTTTGTAGATGACATTTTTAAATGAGCCTGAGCTTATTTTTTTTGTGCACAGTTAACCGTTTTCAAGTATTGCTATATAACAGTCACAATTTAACATCAGTCATTTGTTCGTACACAGTTTGTCCCATTTAACTCATAGATAGGACCCTATCAGGTACTACCACTCCAGGTCGGAGTGGACCTGGGAGTAATGGCAATGAAGAGGTACTGCACATTCCCCAAATCTCCAAAGCTGGAGCTTCGCTATCAGATGGTTTAATGTCATATTATCAGGACACTCATTGAGGAGAGTCTTATCCCTTTGCAGAGATGCAGGCAGTGTATTTTACAGCCTCAACCAACGACGCTGTACACATATTGAGTGTGTGTGTGTGTGTGTGCACGCGCACACACATTATTAAGCTACATCTTTTGTTGCAGAACTTATAATCACATATAAACAAAATAAAATTCTGGCAATTTTGAAATATTATTTGAAACTACATCTTAAAGTCATTTAAGCTACTAAAAGAATTTGGAAAGTGGACAAAAATAAATCAATATCTGACCATACAGTCAGAGATTGGTTAGGACATCTTAAGGCTGGTGACTTGTCTCTGGAAATAAAGACCTTAAGTGGATGACCATCAACTGTCAATTATGATATTTTAAAAGATACCATTTGTACAACATTACACTCTCTAGTGTTGTCTGTGTGTATTTTTTTAAAGTTTTATGGCATATCAACCTTTGTAGGTTACTTAATGCTAAATCCATTTTTATACAAGTAAACAGTTCTACTTCAAACGATTCAGTTTAGCATAAGTAAACAGTTTAATTGTCAAAAACATTTCTATTTCAAGCTATTTAGTTTAGTCAAATGGTTCTAATTCAAACAATTTAGTTTAATCAAACGGTTCTAATTCAAACAATTTAGTTTAGTATAAGTATATTTTTTGTTAACACAGTTAAATATCAAAACGGTTCTATTTCAAGCAATTCAGTTTAGCATAAGTATGCAGATTAGTTCTATTTAACCCATAGATAGGACCCTTATCAGGTGCTACCACTCCAGGTCAGAGTGGACCTGGGAGAAATGGCAATAAAGGATTGCTCCACATTCCCCAAAGCTCCTGTATTACTGGAGCCTCACCATCAGATTGTTTAGTGTCATATCCAGGACACTTATTGGAGGTGTTTTACCCCTCTGCAGAGATGCAGTCGGTGTATTCTACAGCCCCAGCTGACTAAGCACTGTAGTCTGTGAATAGCTGTATACATTGGTGCACATTTCAGGGGAGACCGCATAGTAAGCTAGTTTAAACCTTTCAGACGAATACCTTTTGTAAAGGTACGAACCACTTTATCCCCCTCCCCCAGCTATGTATTAAATAGCACCACTACTGTTCTTCTACAAGTTTGACTTTGGCACTAAATAACCAATGAAGGTTTATATACCATTAAACAAAGAATCATGTGGATTTCATTTTTAATTTTCCCATGATCAACTATGCAACATTACACAAGAATATGCTTTCTTCACTGCTTTCTTCTCGGTGTTCCCTTCAACAGTACCCCACACAAGGCCTATAAAGATATTGAGAGCAATCAAACTTTACCCAGCTCGTCCATGATAATAGCAGATTTGATTGGTTGCTCCACCAAAGCCAGATTACCCATATTTTACAAAGCAATTGTACTCTACTTAAAAATTGACCTTATGTTACATTCTGCTCCTGGCACAAGGGTTGGATAGATACATATTTTACCAAATGCTAGCATTTTAATCACTAAGACAAATTCTACAAGAAACCACAATAATATCGACATGAAAAATTTACACAAAATTTACCCCAAATAGTACAAAGACACAGTCACTTTAAAGCCACATTTCTCCATGAAATCTTTCAATTACACACTTTTAATGGCTTGCATTGTAATCCTCGACTCAAATTCATGTGAAGTGAATCAGGTATTTGAATTCTGCTATTTTAAGAACCGATAGTCGTTATGCCACTTGTATATTCTGTTATGTCAACTTGAAAGATGATACAGAAGCTCTTGAGAGGTTTACCAGGCACTCTCAGTTGATAAAAAAAAAAACGAAACTTTTTATAGATTTTAACAGTAACAAAACTGTCATTATAAGCTTATAAACTGGACTAATAGAGCCCTACAGTATCAAATGCCAAAGAGATATATTACATCTATGCAATAGGATGCTTAAAATTTTGAAGGGCATAAAAACGAATGCAGAATCACAAATAGAATAATTAGTACACTTCATGAATATTGTAGAAATATAAGAACTAATAGACATAAAATGTCAGATGTCAGACTGACTGGAGATTTCTATAGACTAAGTGTTAAGAAGATTAGACCTTTTGATATCAGATGTTACAGTGGCATTATAAACTTTTGTAAGTATCAGCAGAGTGTGTCAAAAGACTAAATTTCTAGTTGAAGACATTGTCTTTGATTACTATAAAAAAAAAAAAAAGAAAAAAAAAGTCTACCTTTTTGTAGTGAGAAAATCAAAGAAATATGCAAGGAATTCTGAGATGTTCAAATGCTAAATAATAAGATCCTAAAAACTCTCAGGATAATTAGGCATCTTAAAATCTCAAGTCAAGTTCAAGAACAGAACCTTAGTCGAGGGCGACCTGAAAGTTCCCTTTTCAATAGCTACTACACCGAGGTGTAGGGAAGGGTGCTACTCCTTTCCTTGGATTGCTCCACTTTACCCTTAATCCATACCATATAATGCTGAGTGTTAAGCAAGGAGATATCAAGTACCATTTTTTGAGTCTTTGGTATGACTCAACCTGGGATTGAACTCCAGGAGACTGGGCCATTGGCGAACACTTTAACCTATAGGCCAAAGAACAGAACAAGAATCATTATTTGGTTTGTTCTGGTTTCTTTGTTTAATGGCATATCAATCTTTGAGGGTCATTTAATGCCAAACCCATCCTTTTAGAAGGACACTAATAATACTATTTAATCCATAGCTGGAGGAATAAGGGGGTTCATGCCTTTCCCAAAGATATCAGTCTGATAGTGAATGTAATAGTGTAGCTGGAATTCAAACTCACAATGATGTCACAGTTCAGCATGTTAACCGCTGTCCCACGGAGACCCCCTCATTTATTATTTAGGAATAATCAATATAGCAATAATAATAGCTTGGAGCACTTAGGACAGTCTAGTATCTGGAAAAAAGACTGAGGAAATCCGAGATCAAAGGAAGAATAGAGACCATCCAGACCACAGCACTGTTAAAATCAGCTAGAATACTCAGGAGAGTGCTGGATATTTGCTACCATCCAGATTTCAATTAAAATTGGTGTGAAAATCTTACAAGGAGTAAAATAATAACTTAAAAAGATAAAATAATTTATCAGGTGTATTTCAAGTCAGGAGTGATATGTACTGGCATTTAAATAGCTTAGTTTAAGTTGTTCTTTCATCTTATTTTTGTTGCTTACTCAACTCTTAGAACCTGAGTGGCACCAAAAAGTAAATATACCTGGGCAGTCTAAATTCAATCGGGGGAAACTGTTTCTCCATTGCTCTAAAATATTGTAATCTGTTATTTAACGGGACATAAAACTTAAGTTTGAGTTTGAGTTTTGTTTAATGGCATATCAACCTCTGTGGGTCATTTAATGCCAGAAGGGTTAAATTGCTTTTGTCTTTTGTGCATGTTTTAGGTTTTAAGGTATGAGTTTTAGTTATGTTTTATTATATTTGACTAGATTTTAATGAAGAGATTGATTTCTTTTAGAAAGTTTAAGATTTCCTCTGGTTTGGAGTTTTTGAAGAGGTTCTTTAAATTATTTGTTTGGCAATGTTTTGGGCGAATCCGTCTGAACGTGTCACAGTTTATGAGAATGTGTTAGACTGTGAGAGGTACTTTGCATGTTAGACACACTGGGGAGTCTTCCTTTTTTAGTAGGTGTGAATGGGTAATGAGAGTGTGACCAATACGAAGTCTTGAGATTATCACTTCTTTTCTATTTCTTCTATAACCTGCTGGCCATTCACCTATGGTATCTTGAATATGGTGGCATAAAACTTAAAGATTTTCAGCCAGAAGACCAGGTGAAAAAGGAATGGGTTTTTAGGATTCTAAGGGTTGAATTTTTTTGTTGCCTTTTTTTTTTTTTACAGGTTATTTTTGCATTTAACTGTAGTTAAGTGAGAAGCATGACGAGGGAAATAAAGAATTAGCCTTAAAAGAAAAAAAAAAAAATGTAATTGTCTTAAAGTTCTACAAATATTTCAGACGCAGCATTTCCATTATTATTTTTTTTTTTCTTTCATAGATTGAGAATTGCTTTATTCAATAAGCTAGAATATATTAACTGTATTATGTTTGGTGAAAATATCCCTAATATTTGTCAGATCATTTTCTTCCAGGCAGCGGTTGTGTCGATACTGCTATATGGATGCACTACATGGACGCTAACTAAACGGCTGGAGAAGAAACTAGACGGAAACTACACAAAAATGTTGAGAGCAGTATTGAACAAGTCCTGGCGACAACACCCCACGAGACACCAACTATACGGACACTTGCCCCCATCACGAAAACTATACAAGTTAGACGAACCAGACACGCGGGACACTGCTGGAGAAGCAAGGACGAGCTCATAAGTGATGTACTCCTATGGACCGCCACATATGGCCGTGCAAAAGCAGGACGACCAGCACGAACTTACATACAGCAACTATGTGAGGACACAGGATGTAATTCTGAAGACCTGCCGGAGGCGATGAGTGATAGGGAGAAGTGGTGAGAGAGGGTCAGGGATATCCGTGCTGGCGGCACGACATGATGATGATATATATATATATATATATGTCAACCATAGACAGGTTGTTTCATTTTATCATAACTCATCAGTGCAGCTTGACATGTGAGAGGGTTCAAGCCAAGATTGAAACCCACCTGACCTTACGCCAGTTGGATATCTTACCACACACCCATCAACAATCTCAGTGTAAGCAAAGGGATTTTAATGCAAATGAATCATTTTTCTTTTATTTACATAAGCTCTCAATAGCTACTGAGTGCTATGAAAATCATCAGTATATATATATATATATATATCTCATCATGTTGTGCCGCCAGCACGGATCTCCCTGACCCTCTCCTGCCACATGTCTCTATCATCCATCGCTCCAGGCAGGTCTTCAAGGCTACATTCTGTATCAGCACAGAGCTGTTGTATATAGGCTCTAGCTGGTTGTCCTGCCTTTGCTCATCCATGTGAACGGGTCCATGTTCGTCCCTACTTCTCCAGCATGTCTGGTTTGTCTAACTTGGTAAGTGGCCATACAGCTACTGCTTTGTGGGGTGATGCCTCCAGGACTTGTTCAATATGGCTCACAATGACAAATCCTATTTAATACAACTATCAATTCACAAAATGAAGATTATCTTGATCAGCTCATTTACATCTTGTGTAATTGCCATCAAGCTTTTTCTGTAAACATTTTTACTTAGCATCCATGTAGTGCATCCATATAGCAGTATTGACCACAGCTTGGAAGAAACTGCGTTTCATTTTATCGGTTAGGTCTGACTTCCATATAACCAGTAGCCTATTGATAGCTGTCCATGCCTTTGCTAGTTGCGTGTTGATGTCTGTCTCTAGCTTGATCTGTGATTAAACCTCTGTTTCCTGGATCATTGGTGAACACTAACCATCATGCCAATGGACGTGTGTGTGTGTGTGTATATTATATATATGTATACACACAACCCCTCTGCACAAGGAGGATATGACACAAGGTCAGTTTTTAAGTGGTTTGAATTCAGAAATGCAAACAACCTAGTCCAGGATTTGAACTTGGGTCCCTGAGTCCATTTCCTATAACCATATTCATTAAACCACAAGCACCTCCTTATAAGTGTACAAATATATAAAACAAAGTCTTCAGAGGATGATCTTATTTATAGTTTGAATCACTTGCTAATGTTCAACAATTTGATTTTTAAACCTTCATCAGGATGTATGAATATGAGAATTGTTCAAAAAGTTTTAAGCCTCACACAGATTCAAGATTTGTTGCACAGCTCTCGCTTTTGTATGGGCTTCACCTGCACAGAAACTAGACAGAAATCTGAATAAGTTTTCCTAGTTTTATAAAGTGTGGTAATGTACTGCCACAACAAAAATCTTCAGCTCTGGCTTTTCTTTCTGGGTGAGACTTAGAACTTTTTGAACAACCCTTATATGCATGACTTTTCTTTCTGGGTGATTTGCATGACCCTCAGACGTATTTTTTCTTTATAATTTTTTGTAGCTTTTTACAGGTTGTTTCTGCATTTGAATGGAGTTAAGTAAGCAGCATGATGAACAAAATAAAGAATTAGCCTCTTAAAAAAAAAAAAAAAAAAAAAAAAAAAAAAAAAAAAGAAAAAAAAAAATTATCGACTCAGACAAATTCCTCCAACCGAGACTGTAATTCATTTTTTTTTTTTTTTTTTTTACTAATGGCCTTGGGAAAGGTGTGAATTCAATTATTTCCACCAGCCTGTTTTTTACCTGATGTCATTAACATGCAAGTTAATGAGCCCAAAAGATCTAAACACATTTTAAATTGTAAATATGTAGCATCCATTTAATAAATTAATAAAATGTATACTTTACCTTTAAAAAGTAAATAGTTACAAAAACAATTGTTGTAGTGACTGTCAAATGTTTTGTTATAGTGCATATTTGAGAAGACTATAGCAGATTTATTTAGTAAAGGTTTTCAGGCACAGAGTGCAGTCTAATTGGTTTAAAGCCAAGCCCTGGATCAACCTTTCCTGGGACCGTTATGAACCTTATGATATTTGTAGAACTGACATTTATCTTAAAAGGCATCGGTAGGGTTAAGAGTAATAAAAGCTTTTAGAGCAGAAAGAATTAAAAAAAAAAAAAAAATTGTTGTCTTAATAAGTAGAAAGGATTTTAAGGGGTCTCATATTTTATTAAAGCTAAAAAATAC
This sequence comes from Sepioteuthis lessoniana, assembly GCA_963585895.1. Taxonomy (NCBI): domain Eukaryota; kingdom Metazoa; phylum Mollusca; class Cephalopoda; order Myopsida; family Loliginidae; genus Sepioteuthis; species Sepioteuthis lessoniana. The sequence goes on from CAUZXS010004492.1 coordinate 106,112, forward strand.
ATATGTATGCATGCGGAGTGGACAGCTCCAATTTATAAGTCATATGCTAAATTGTTCCTTATTTAACGAGTTATACTTAAAAAAATAACTTAGAAGTGATTGCAATGTATACTTTCTACTCATTAAAATTTCTCTGTTGGTGTACTTTATTTAGTTTTAATAACAATAATGCTAATTATCAAATACTTGTCTCAATACACAACTTAAGTGTAGTGCATAGCAATAACCCTCCTTTTCTCCTCCCCACACTCTTTTCAGTCCTGATTGGCACACTATATTGTAATTTCAATGCCGTCTGCATCTCGGCCGAAGTTGGTAAGAGAAATAAAAGATCTTTGCATGCTCAGGAGTTCCAATTAATTTTATATAGATCTCTTTTTGAAAGCTACTTTTGGGCAAAGTGGAGCAGAGATGTTCTTATAGAATTATATTAACTGCCCCCTTCACCCCAACCACCTTTACTAATTTTTTTTTCTTTCCCTTTTCTATTTCTGACAGCTAAAAATCACCTCTTCTGGAAAAATTAACAAAAGATGGAAAATTAAGCACTTCCTATCAATAACAATTCTACACAATTGTATTTACCAGGGTTGGGAGAGTAAGGAGCGAGAACAAAGTGCACATCTTTACTGTATCGATCATCAAAAATCTTTCCCTGATCTGCCAATTCCTAACATCATCATCACCACACATCAAGTTACCTTGAGGATTTTTTCTTTTTTTTTTATTTTGGTAGTGGGCTTTTGAATTGTGTAAGGAACAAAGCAATATAAAAAGACTATTAAGAAGATTATGTTGCATCATCATTGATCTTTACTCTCCAATTTCATTTCTTCTGATCAATTTTCAACATAGCCAATATATAATAAAGTAAAATGAACAGAAAAAAAAATCTAAGAGATCCATTTTTAGTGACTTATCTTAATATTGTACCAAAAAAAATTCTTTAGCAGTTTTATTTTTTATCTTTTTTTTACAATCTTTGTTCTTTTCAGTTTAGCATCGGACAAATTTTAAGATTGATAATTAATACTTTAAGATGTTCTATTTTTTCACATAGATACCACCATTGGCGACATATTTTCCCCAGTGATGAACAAAAACCTCACTCTGTAAGTAAGTCTCCTATTACGCTGTCTTCTTCAGGTGTCATAATTAGATGTTGATTTGACAGTAGAAGTTGAACCTTCCTGTAGATAAATCACATTTTTTTTTGTTGCCTTGTAACAGGTAGTAGCTAAGTGGCATTCTGGTAAAATGGTGTCAGACATGAAAGGAGGGAAGTGCCATTGAATTCCTTTGTGTGTAAAAGAAGTTAAACCCACTGACATTCATTAATGATTGCTGACTGCTTATGTAGACCAAATGGTTGATATGAACACATGGTGTGAGTAATGCATTTCAGCAGTGTTGAGAGCAATGTGAGTGACTAATCATATTTAATACAACTATCAATTCACAAAATGAAGATTATCTTGATCAGCTCATTTATACTAATTGGGCAGTTGAAAGATGGACTACATAATTTTTTTCTCCTGACAATGATACCATCATTGCTGTAGTGAAAACATTGGTCACCTTAGCTAGAGCAGATATTTATGATTGGTTTGGTTTGGTTTCTTTGTTTAATGGCATATCAACCTTTCTAGGTTATTTAATGCCAAAGCCATTCTCCAAGAAGAACAGTAGTGGTACCATTTAACCCATAGCTGGGAGGATAAAGGGGTTCATACCTTTCCCAAGGTAAAGTGAACATAATAGCGCGACTGGAGTATGAACTCGCTTACTACGATTCTGCAGTCCATTGCTTTAACCATTACACCACTTGGAACCCCCTCCCGATATTTATGAGTGTAGTAGAACAGTGCATAGCCAATGATAATGACTATGAGAAAAAAACAAAACAAAACAAAAAAAAAACAGTGTTTTATAGCAGAAAACTTTCTCTATCTAATGATGTAATGGTGCTTTGTAAGAGTTTGTAGAAATACAGAGGAAGACTTACTGTTGGAGCTCCCTGCGGATATTCAAATGTTTGTAATAAAAAAATAAATAAATAAATAAAAACTTAATGAGAATCAACTTTTAATTTAAAATGGAAGGAAAATTAAAAATGTTGGATGTTAGTTATCTTCATCAATAGGATTTGAATTCACAAGACTACAGTACAGATACTTTACCACAGTTTAAAATATTTTAGAAAAAGAAAAAAATTGTCACAAATCAACCTTTTGTAAATTGTTTATCATATTTACCCAACCCCTCCGCTCGGGCAGGATATGACACAAGGTCAATTTTTTAAGCGGAGTTTAACAGGTTTCAATTCAGAGTTTTCCTTCTCCTAGACTAGTTGCCTCACCAAGGCGGAAGAACCTAGTCTGTCCTACTATATACCCATAGCTGGAGGGAGAATAATTGGATTCATACCTTTCCCAAGGGTATTAGTGCTATGTGAAATGCAATCAGTCCAGGATTTGAACTCATGTCGCCGTGTCCAATTCCTGCGACGATAACCATTACACCATGTAAATTGTTTATTGATCAACTTTTGCGATATGAAAACAGCATTTTTTATTAGACAAATTTTGAAAATTACAATTAGTCTTAAAGTAAAGTACTTTAAAATAAAATATACAAAAATAAAAAACAAAAAAATAAAAAGATAACAAATATGACAATAAAAATAAGTTCAATAAAAAAAAAAAAAAAAAAACATTCACAGCAATTGATATATAATATCAAAAATATAATTTGCTATATTTACAAATAAAGAGTGTTCAGTATCAGTGGCAGAGCATATAAATCTAAGTTAAGATAGTATGCAGTCAATAGCAGTGACAGTCAGTTTCTCGCCAACAAGATCATAGGGAGAGAAGAGAGCTGGTCTGATGATCATAAAGGCAAGAAACTGACAGTCATCAAGTCCTGTTGACTGTCTGTACTATCCTAAGTTATATCTACAATTAAAGTCACTCAGTATTAAAAGAGAAAAAAGGGTAAAATTCATTAGAAAGTGGCAAAAGGCAAGCTTTAAAAATAAAACTAGAAAGAGAGACTAACTAGAAAAACTAATTAACTATGAAGGAAGGGAAAAAAATCAGTAAGACTATTGATTTAAAAAAAAGGGGTAAAAACACACACACACACACACACAAGACATTTAAAGTGTAAGGAATTCTTCTAATAAATAAACTTTAATGTGCACATTATTCACAATGTCTCATAATAGAACTACCAAAAAAATTATGTTCATTTTAGGACATTTTGCATGGTGAACAGCTGAAGGCGTGGTGATTTACTACTGGCCTTTAAAAAAAAACAAAAAAACAAAAAAAACAAAACAGGCATGGATAAAATAGAGAAAGAGTGTTAAAAAAAAAAAAAAAGGAAAAAAAAAGGGAACTACCTTTGTCCCAAAATAGTTGTTACATTTAGTGTATGAAATATAAATGCAAATGTAACAACTATTCAAGGATAGTGATAGTACTGGATTTTAAAAAAATTGTTGAATGAAATTTTCAGATAAAGACTGTAAAATCTGTGAGCACATGGAAAGGCAAGCAGGCAGGCAGCTGAAGATAGATAGAGGCGAGAAGATATCTTTAAAAAAAGCGGGCTTGGCTGAATGAGGAGGAGAGAGGAAGAGGAGAAAGAGTGAGAGAGAGGAATCACAAATGAAGAGAGGACAAAGGATGAATGCATTTTGCTATTTTTTTTTTTTTTTATAAAGCAGGTACCTATAAAACGATGGAAAGGAGGGGAACAAGGAGAGAGAAAGGAAAAAAGAAATATGTAAATTTTGGAGGTGGTTTTGTTAGGGGAAAAAAAAAGCGCCAGTTAGTATAAATTATCAGTAAAGAATCTAATTCCTTACTTTGAGCCAGTCTCTGCCGCCATCTTTCGCTCTTCCTGACAACTGTGAATGAAGATACAATGAACCAACTGAGATCTTCGCAGAGGAAGAAACAGAATGACTAAACTCAAATAAATAAAGGCCATCATTGTTTATTGTCAACAAACTATATATTTGATACAGAAACCAAAGGAGACTAGAATTTGTGTTGAGAGAGAGAGAGAGAGAGTAAAGGTAGAAAGGAATTCTGCAAAAATAGTTGTTGTTAAGGTTTTTGGTTTAATTTTTCAAAGATGGTTCTGTTGGGATCAATTGTTGAAAAATCCTCCATTGGTTTAACTTTATTATACTGTGTGTGTGTGTGTGTGTGTGTGTAATTATAAATTTTTTTTTTTTTAAATCAAAATGGTCAAAAGACAAAACTTAAGCTCTAAATTTTCTTAAAAACTTATCACTGGTATAGATCTATTCTAAAATTTTGATGTTGCGACTCAGGTCAATCTGTTTGGTATTATATCATTAAAGATTTTAAAGTATTAAACATTCTATTAAACAAAAAAGCAAAAACAAAAGATAACATTTCTCAACTGCCTTAAAATCTCAAATCTATAATAATGAAAAGTAGAACTTTTTCTGCATGTTTCATTGTTGCTCATATGAACAGCTGATTTTCATTTTATATGTTAGGCTATGTAATTTTTTTTAAAGTTTTGTCAGCAGGTAGATCCTTAATAATAATGGTGGCAGTATCCATCATCAGACAGAACATGATAGGCATTTTTGACCCATCTTTGTAAGAATATACTCAAGTATCGTCATATACTTGTTGGGACAGTTTGTTGACTTTTGCAGCTAGAAATTTTAGGCATACCACTTGGCCTATGCCTAGCCTTGGCATTCCCACTCATAGTTTAATTTTTATGTATAGTGTGACTCTCTAAGATTAGGCTAACATTTAGGTCTCAGAAAGTCACATATGTGAGAATATATGGTAAAAGTTTTTACATATCCCAGGCTATTCTTGCTAGTTACGTGGTGCATTCAATGAGTTTCCAGACTTTTTTGTACAGGCATTTAAAATTGTAGTAGACTCTTGAAAATTCAGTATGTCATTGCTAAATATCTTATGAGATGACTGACCAATTTTTATGTTCAAATGAACAGCTACAGCAGAAATTGGAATACACCCTACTAAAGCTTGGTTGTCACAGCTGGTGAATTTCAAAAATGCAATCTGGATGTGAGGACACTTTAGAAGAACGATATGCAATAAAATTCTGTTTTAAAGTTGGAAAAAATGCCACAGAAACATATGGAATACTTCAGATTGCTTTTCGACCATCTTGGATGAATCGAGCATCATGTTTTGAGTGGCATAAGAGATTCAAGGAAGGCAGGGAGTCTGTGAGGGATGATGAGAGGTGTGAGAAGAGTAAGGAAGTCAATACACCAGAGTTGATTGGCCAAAGGGTTAGGGTTAGGGTTACTATGTTGAGGTTTTAATTCACCAAGATGGCCATCAAGACAGTTCCTCAGCCTCCCTACAGTCCTGACCTTGCTTCCTATGACTTTTGCTTATTCCCTAAGCTCAGAGGCTGTCGTTATGAGACAATTGAGGAGATGAAAGAGGCTGTGATGAAGGTCATTGACACGCTCATACAAGAGGACTTCCATGGGGCTTTCCAGATGTTATTGGAATGGTACAACAAGTGCCTTGCAGCCAGAGGAGATTACTTCGAAGGGGACTAGATTTTCATGTGTGTACTATCAATAAAAGTGCCCATACGAAAAAAGTCTGGAAACTTATTCAATGATCCTCAAATATTCACAATGTTTTGGTTATTGCACCGACCAGTCTTCTTCAGGTATCTTTTGACATATTCAGTCAACAAGGATAGACAGTTATTACACTGTTACATATGCCTTTGAATAATCTCATAACAGTTATTTTGCCATTGTAATGTCACGTCTTCTGATGAACCTAGGCCCAGAGATCAAACTCACAATTCCAAGGCAGACTCCAACTTGAAGCTCTAAACCAATGCTTTTATCCCCAAGACCATTTTTTTTTAAGAACCTCTGGTCATTCTGTCAGCCTCTTTAGTTAGAACATGTAGAATGATGGAAGGTACATTAGCAAAAATGTTATGAATAAAACAACCAAGATAAGGATAATAATCTGGGATGTGTAAATAAATAACTCATCATTTCAGAAATTAAGATGGATTATGTTGTAGGTAAAGAAAGGTTGTGTCATTCAATCCAAGGTCATGTCATACCAAAGACTTTAAAAATGGTACTTGATACCTCCTTGCTTAACACTCAGCAATATAAGGTACGTATCAAGGGTAAAGTGGAGCAATCCAGGGAAAAGAGTAGTGCCCTCCCCTACACCTCGGTGTAGTAGCTATTGAAAAGGGAGCCTTCTGGTCGCCCTGGACTTGACTTTACTCACTTATTCCAAAGGATAGGGAACAGCACAGCACTAAATATACAGAGAAACTTTTAAAAAATGTTAACACTGAGGGGAGTAGATTTATGATATAATTTCAAACACAGGTTACCATCCCTGTCAACACATTCTTGGAATCTCTAACAGATAATTTGAAAAAAATGTTTCTATTTCTATGGGAATATCTTTATTAGAAAAGCAGAACTGATATTATAGAGGGCAACTGGGGAAAAATTCCAACAATGCATTGATAGAGATAGGTAACAGGCGGGGACTTTAAAATCAAAGAAATTCCCATAGAAATGAAAACATTTTTTTTTTCTTTTTTAAACTCTGTACTTTAAGTTATTTTACAGAATGAAATTAAGTTTACAGGCATGATGATAAGAGGCCAGAACATTACATTGGTAAATCAGAATCATGGCTTCAATGGATTAAGAGTAAGTTTGTCAGGGCAATGCTATTGAAGAAAATCTGGGTAATTATTAAACAAAATAGACAAAGTCTGTTAAAAGTGGCTTCCTTTATGAACACCAAAAGCATTTTACAAACAATCTAAAAAAAAAAAAAAAGAAAAATTTCATTTACAAATCCTGAAATCTAACAAAGAAATAGTTAAAACAAATTAGTACATTATGTAATGATTTATCCTTTCTCACTGGTCGCATAACCAGGTTCAGTTATGGAGGTACTCATGTAATGTGTCTAGGGCTGGTATACAACTGCTTTGAATTCAGAGTTTTCCTTCTAGATTGGTTGCCATACCAAGGTTAAAGAGCCCAGTCTGTTCTATATACTCAAAACTGGCTTGAAGTGGTTTCTCTGTTTAAAGGCATACCAACCTTGGTGGGTTATTTAATGCCAAAGCCATCCTTGGAAAAGAACAGCAGTAATACTATTTAACCAACAACAGTGGCGGGGGGGGGAATAAAGTATGAGTTTGAAAGGGAACATAATAACATGATTGGAGTTTGAACTTGCTTAATTTGAGGTTTCCACTGTTCAAGACTCTGTGCCTCTGGGCTGGGGCTGCGGAGCCACCTCCATGTTCATGAGTTGTAGAATGCAAACGTCATCATCGGATCCAATGGATAACTACCATACCAATTTGAGGCTGCATTCTGGCAATTTAGCCATTATGCCATGGGGACCACCACCACCTCTTCATAGCTGACGGAGAATAGTTTGATTCAAACTTTTCTTGAAGATATTAGCACTATGTGAAATGTAAATGGCCTCATTCAGGATTTGAACTTGGGTAGCAGATTCCATTTCCTACATAATAGCAGTCACACAAGTGCTTCTACTAATTCATACTGGTTATTTTTTGTTTTAGGTATGAAGTGGTCTATAATTATCTCATTACATTTAATAACGTTGATTGATATTCTATTGATAGTGATAAGAAACTTTTAAATTCCTATTGCTAGATTGCCTGAGATTGAGAATCTACAATCTTGGTATAGACTCCTTTATTGAATAACATCAAAGTTTTAAGTTCACATCAAATGATCGGATTTAAAACTTTAACAGACATCTGAGAGAAAAAGGTCAGAAAATTGATTCTTAAAAAAAAAAAAAAAAAAAAAAAAAAGAGGTAATAGTCTTAAGAAAGAAAGAAATGAAAATCAATGGTATCAAGGATCAGCTTTAAAATTTGGAGTAGAAAAATGTAGAGACTATGAAAAGATATGATCCGTGTCTGGAAAGAAAGGAAAAAGAAAAGAAAGAGCACTGAAAATTTAAATGCAATACAATACACCAAAACCTGTAGATATAAAGAGTGTCATAATAAAACCAAGATTTTTTTTGGGGGGGGGAGAGAGAGGTTCCAAGTGTACACACTGTGCTTGGTGGAATCTAAATGTATTGACAATTGGGCACATGGTACTGTAAATTTTTCCTGATATTTCAAACATTATCTTAAAACAAAAAAAACAAAACAAAACATCAATAATAAATATATATATTATTATTATTATATAAATACTTTTTGTGGTACTTGATGAAAAAACTAATTACTTGCGTCATGATCAAATCAGTGCACAGTTTGAGAAAGCTTGACTCAAAAAAAAAAAAAATTGCCAGATATCCAGAAAATTCACTCTCACCTTCAATCCTGCTGATAATCAAGGAGCCATTACATGAAGGAATATTTTAACCGAGAGAGATTACTGAAGTTAAACAGTAATAAGCCTGCTGAATACATAGATTGGTGATCACTTAGTATATATTCACAGGGGTAAAATGCATCACAAGGCCAATTCTTTTAAGTGCTGTACAATCAGTTTGAATTCAGAGTTTTCCTTCTAGACTGGTTGCCATACGAAAGTTATAGAACATAGTCTGACCTACTATTTACAAATAGCTGGAGGGAAAAAAGTTGGATTCATACATTTCCTAAGAGTATTAATGCTATGAGAAATACAAACGGCCTTGTCCAGGATTTGAACTCAGGTCACTAGGTCTATTTACTAAGATTAGAACTCATGCCATAAATGCTCCAATCGCTCATCAACAGCAGATACTGTAAGCACCCTCAACTCTGTATGTCAGATAAAGAAAAGATTAATAATAACAAATGTTTAGAACCATTATTTGTTTCCAAGGTTGAATTTGTGAAATTCATCAAGAGGAAATAAGAAAAACATGAATTGAGTGTAGTTTTAATATGTTTAATAGCATATCAACCAACATGATATTGATTCGGTATTGTTTATAGAAAAAACTTGGTTTTATTACGAGTAACTCTTTAAAGAGAAAAAAAAGAAAAGGGAAATTAAGGGGAAAAATGTCATAATTCATAAAAAAAAAACTTCTGTCACATATTCAGAAAGTTTCAGTAGTCCTTTGAGCACTTGGCTCTTGAGGTTCATAGAATAATATATCAAAGGTTTTTTTTTTTTTTTTAACTATATAAAATCAATTTTTCCACAGCTAAAATCTTAACAGCTAATTATATGGCCACCCAGATGAATCAATTTATCTTTACGTAACTGAGCTATAAAAAAAAAAAAAGAAGATAATTTTAAAATAATTTTGCTATAAGAATATACAATTTATCAAAATCGTTGTGTTGCTCTGTTAGCTAAAATTAATTTAATGCATAAATCAATAAAGAAAAAAAAAAAGTTTTATTTTTCAAGTTTAAAATAACACAAAATTCTATTTCTAATATGTCACTGGGACATCTCATTTTGACCGCTAAACAACTATCAGATTTTATTTAGCAAGTTCAACATAAATCTCTTGTTATGCTATCAGAAGAATATATTACAGAGAAAGGGGGGCAATTTAAAGAAAAATTAGAAGACTATATACTATACAGACATTTTTTATATACAAATACACACACACACATATATATATATATATATATATATATATATATAAGTATTATTTGGTCCAGTTAAACCGGAGTTGGGAGTAATTCCATCAGGACAAGAAAACTATTCAAAAGTGAACATTTAAATTTTCCTGGTAAAGAGCTCAATGTAACAGACATTACATTGTGACCCGTTTGTGTTTTTTCTTAATCATATATATATATATATATATATATATATATTTACTAATCTAATATCTACCAGCATTCACGGTACCAGAAAAAAAAACAAAAAAAAACCCCGCCAGGAACAAGAGATAAAAGTATCTCGAATCACCGCCCGGGGGAAAAAGAAAAAATTATAGGTCAAAAAGAAAGAAAAGGCCAACCTCGTCCAACCCCTTGAAAAAAAAATCAAGGGATACGCAGTCAGTTGGTCAAAAGAAAACTAAAAACCTTCCGTGAATCCTGCAATGCTACAATTACAAAAGTGCTCAACACAAGTGGAGCCAATTATAAAATTAACTTAAATCGTGAGTCGAAAATCTTCTACTAAAGTTTCACCTTATCGGATCATCAGGAAGCCTAACTTCAAAGTTAGGCTTCCTGATGATCCGATAAGGTGAAACTTTAGTAGAAGATTTTCGACTCGCGATTTAAGTTAATTATATATATATATATATATATATATATATATATATATATATATTCATAAGTAAGAGAGTGAGATTCTAATTCTTTTTAATTTACATAATGTTCTACAGAGCCTTTTTTAATTTGTCAAACACTTTTAAAACTATTGTTTATTATTATTTGTTATATATAATATTAACAATCTGAGTCAACAGTAGTAAAGATTGTTGAATGTTCTTTCCCCTCTGCAAATATCCTCCCTTTTTTCCTTTTTCTTTGGGAAACTTATAAAAAGGAGAAGGGATTTAAAGCTAGCAATGATTGGCCAACAAACACTTGTTATGCAAATCACAAATGCAACATCATCTACCTTCCATTTATAACAGTCAATAATCAAAAGGGTTATAATTTGATGGCTCACTCATAAAACTCACCAGCAGCAGCATCACCACCCTGCAGACATTTCTCCAAACAGACAATTATAAAAGGTGGGGTGGATGGAGTAAATAAAAAGGCTGGTTACCAGGTTAACCAATGTTAACAAGTAATACTTTCAGTGATGAAAAAGTTAGATTAGATTGTTTTTTTCTTTTTAATTTTTTATTTAGAAACTGCCCCTATTTTTTTTTTTTTGTAAAACTTGATATAAGTCTATAAACATCAAGAAAAAAAAACAAAAAAAAAAAAAAAACAAACAAAAAAAAAAAAAAAAACCAAAAAAAACAAAAAAAAAAAAAAACCATAGTTTGCAAATAATTTTTTTTCCAGGAAAAAATAAAATCTTTTGAAAATGATATTAAGACAAAAATTCAAATTCAAAATTAAAACCCATTTTATTTCATGCAACAAAACAAGACTCCAAAGAGCCAGACTTTTGAAAACAGAAAGACTTTATGAGAAAGATAAACATTTAAAAAAAAGAAAAAAAAAGAAATCAAGCAAAAAATAAAACAAAACAAAACAAAAAAACAAATCACAAAACAAAACAAAAAATGAAATAAAACAAATGAAAAATATGAGACCCCCCCCCCCCAAAAAAAAAAAATAAACAGCTTGGTTATTCATCTACCTTCTTCCTGTCAAAAAAACATTGGTTACCAGTAAGGATAGAGAGATGTGTAAAATAGACATATTCATACTGGTACGCAAAATGTTCATAATGTCCATAACGCACATATATGGATAACATAGGAATCCCGAAACACGAAAAACACTTACGACTTCTTATTTCAGGTATGAAACTTTTTTATTACTTTTGAGTTAAAAGGTTTTTCGACATAAGGAGAGAGATACCATCTTTTTATACTGACTTTTCCATCTGCCCCAAAAGTCAACCATCTTCCTTGGACCTAGAACTCAACTAACTTACTTTTCTCAAATCTCAGCCCATGCTTCTGGTCCATGACATCACTCACATCCCTGGTCACATCCTCTACCTGGGATTTTTATTGTGACATCTCTGAAGGATGTGGACACCTGCGCCCATGTTTGCACCTAACTAAGCCATGCGCTAAGCAAAAGGTTCTCGGCCTAACTAAACCGAAAGGCAAGATATATAAAACGAAATCCCTCGGGCATTATATTACAGATGGAGGTAAAATAGAAGAGAGAGAGAGAGAGAGAGAGAGAGAGAGAGAAAATAGTCCAATAAAGTCAAAGAGTTGAGAAAGGTAGAGATATGTATGTCTTGCATATGTTACAATAGATTTATCACTTTAAAAAATGATTAAACAGATTTAGTTGGTAATCAATGTCCAAATTGGAAAGGAAGCAAATAAATAAATAAATGTAATGAAAAGAACAAAAAGATTAAAAAAAAAAAAATAGAGATCTAGTAAGGTGCATGGTCAGACATTGCTTGATACCAACCTTCCTTGCAACATTTGGATTTTACTAGTAAAATCTAAGTTAAATGGGAATTCAATTCAAAAGTTCTTATTGTATTTGCCAGCATCTAAGATGAATTATTTACAAGGGTATTTGGATGACCGATACAAAATGCAATTTATCTAAGACTCATAGCTGTCCATTTTAAACTTTGGTAGTCAGCCTTCTAGTGGTAATAACGGCTCCATGAAAAAATATTCAGTATATTTGAATAGATTTTTTTTTTTGCTTATTTAAATACACTTCTTATATATTAGCAAATACAATATTTAAAGCCAATCCTTTTGTTTGTTTATTGCTAACAAACTTAAATGTATTACCCTATTGGTATGACATTAAACTGTATCTAATGGTGAAGCTCCAGTTCTGGAACTTTGGGGAGTGTGGAGTACTCCTTCATTAGCATGACTCTTGGGTCAACTCTGACCTCAAGAGGTAGTACATGTTAGGGGGTCACATAGATCTATTTGAACATTAATTGTATTTGATACGAGTGTGTGAAAAAAGAAATAAAAAAGTAAATACTCAAAATATATAAATATAAATGTACAGTGAATGTGATTCCTTAACCTCTAAGTATAAAATACTCTGAAACAAGTTGACATGCCATTAAAATCAATCAATCAACCAACCAAACTTCATTGTAGAATATATTGTCTTTTAGTTCAAGCTGAAATCCATTTAAGATGAGGATATTTCGTCATCTTGTCAGTTGTTCTAGAACCATCATTTTTATCACTGTCTTCATCAAATTTGTTTTGAATTATTCTCCGATTCACAGCTAGAATATGACAACTTAAGACAAATTTTTGTCCTGAAGAACAAACTTATAAGCAACTTTTTTCTACACAAGGATACATCAGTGTTAGCTGACCAATAAAAATAGACACATATCAGTTCTATACAGACACTGGATGCTGTCAAAAGGATTTGCCAATAGAGATGACTTATCAAGATTGATGGTGTGAGAGAGAGAGAGAGACTCAAGGGAATCCATGCTGTTGGTATGCCCAAAGATAATGATGATATTAAACTGCATCCAAGAGACATCTTTTTAGCCATTCTAAAGATATCTGAGTTAATTCTTCTAAATATCAGCTTAAACAAATAAGTATAATAAATCCTGCAGAGTATATCACAAATCCTTTTTCTTGTGTATTAATTACTTTAGAAGAGCTGATGAAATATCTCACTAAAAATTTATTTTGCTTCGGCTAGTTTTATGGCATGTCAACTCTTGATGGGTTATTTGATGCCAAAGTCAATCCTACTTTTTTTGCAAACAATTATTTTTTTCTCAAATGTTTCACTTACGTTTTTTTTTCTTTTATCTTAAATATTTTTCAAATGAGTTTTGCTTCATTTAATGTCTTATTAAAATTAGGCTGAAAGATTTGGTTGAAAAATATAGGTATGAATTCTATGATTTTTGGAAATTCTTACAGTTCTGTAACAAAATAAGTTTAAGAACCTCTGTTATAGAACAAAAAAAATATTAAGAACTACTTGAATTAAATTATAGAAATTATAGAAAAAAAAAATGAATATTAATAACTACTTGAATTAGATTATAGAAAAAAATGAATATTAATAACTACTTGAATTAAATTATAGAAAAAAAAATGAATATTAATAACTACTTAAATTAGATTATAGAAATTATAGAAAAAAAAAAGATAAATAACGACTTGAATTAAATTATAGAAATTATAGAAAAAAATGAATATTAATAACTACTTGAACTATATATGAAAACATTGAAAGTTATTAAATTAATAATCATGAAGTTATACTGATAGATATTCTCTAGATTCTTTCACAATCCATCTATTGATCATGGCTCTTGGAAAGTCCTCAAGACGGCATCCAGCATCAGTACAGAGCTGATGAATGTAAGTTTTTGCTGGTTGGCCAACACTGGCATGTTCATGAGAACATCACTTATGATTTTGATCCTGCTTCAGAACCAATCTATTCATAAAAAAGAATAAATGTCTTTGAGTTTTAATAAATACCATTCTGTTCTCTTTTGTACTGATGAGTTTACAATCGATTAGACAATTGATTTGTAATAAAAATTCTTTAAAGAGTCAAATGCAGGTGATAGTTCTAACATGCATTAGATTTTCCAAGTAACTGCCTATTCAATGTTTATGAATTTTAGTGGTCAAATAATAAAACCAATAAAAACAGTCATTTAAAAGAATGATAACATCTAAAAAGATGTTGCATTTTCTTGCTTTATAGTTTAAATCCTTGAGATTCCAATTGTTTTGTATCATTTTTGAAATATTGCCTAAATCTTACTTTATTTTTACTTTGTTTGGGTTTAAGGCATATCAACATTTGTAGGTTATTTAATGCCAAATTTATCTTTATACAAATAAACAGTTCCATTTCAAACAAGTAACCAGCTCATTGGCCTAGTGGGTAGAGTGTTGACCAATGGTCTAGGAGACCAGGGTTCAATCCCAGGTTGAGTCATACAAAAGAGTTAAAAAATGGTACTTGATATCTCCTTGCTGAACACACAGCATTATAAGGTACGTATCAAGGGTAAAGTGGAGTAATCCAGGGAAAGGAGTAGCGTAGCACCCTCCCCTATACCTCGGTGCAGTAGCTATTGGAAAGGGAGCCTTCACGTCGCCCTTGACTATGGTCGTCAACTTTACTTTTTACTTTACTTCAAACAATTCAGTTTAGCATAAGTGCAGTTTAATTGTCAAAAACATTTCTATTTCAAGCTATTCAGTTAAGTCAAACAGTTCTAATTTAAACAATTCAGTTTAGTATAAGTATAGTTTTTGTTTTACACACAGTTAAATATCAAAACAGTTCTATTTCAAGCAATTCAGTTTTGCATAAGTACAGTTTAGTTCTATTTGACCCATAGATCTATTAGGTGCTACCACTCTGGGCCAGAATGGACTTGGGAGCGATGGCAATAAAGAGGTACTCCGCATTCCCCAAAGCTCCTGCATTACTGGAACCTTGCAATCAGATTGTTTAGTGTCATATCCAGGACATTCATTGGTGGAGGGGTCTTACCCCTTAACAGAGATGCAGTCGGTGTATTCTACAGCTCCCCCTGTCAACTGGGCAACTTAACTTTGTTACTGATCAACTGAATGAACTGAATTCAATTCAAATCAATATTTAAAACACATGATAGACGTCTGCCTTAGAATCTAACAAGAGTCTGTTAGCACAATTTCATTTTTCAAAACTATTGATTAACTAACAAATACTTTTTAAAACTAAATCCTTTTCATTTTATAAAAATAAAGTCACAACTTATGATGAATCAATGACGTAAGAGTGATCATGTGTCTGTTACAACCGTGTCTGCGTATATGTGAATCTATTTACCCAACCCTTCTGAAATGGACAGGATATGATACAAGGTCAATTTTAAAGTGAAGTGAAACTGGTTTGAATTCAAACTTTTCCTTCTTCTAAAACCCTACTATTTACCCATAAATGAGTGGAGGAGGAAAAGAAGAGAGATAAAAAAATGTATTTATGTTTTTTCCTAAAGGCATTAGCACAAAGTGAAATAAACAGCCAAGACCAGGATTTGAACTTCAGTTGCCAAATTCATCTCCTACAACAATAACAATTACACTAAATGTGCATATGTGTGTGTGCTGATGTTAGTGTGTGAATGTGAGCATGTGCAAGTATGTGTGTAAGCGCATGTGTATTTTTAAAAGTAGGCATTGGGAGAAATGATAATGGAGGGGTGGGGAGTGTGAGAGAGAGAGAGTAAACAAAATCGAGAGCTACCATGAAAAGTAAAAAAAGAGAGAGAGAAAGAGAGCAGGAATAAAGTACAAACAAAATAACCATGAATGAGAGAGAAAAAAGAGAGGCAAAGCACTTTGTTACAAACAAAAGTCGTTTCATTCCCCCCTTCCCACCGGGGGTCGCTGAACACTCCATTTCATCCTCTTAGGGTTTCAGACTGAAGATAAAATGGTAAAGATTCATTGACAGAACTAAGTAGTTTACCTGAGAAGGAACTCTTAAAAATAGGAAAAATCTTTGGCATAGAATCTGAAAACTTTCAAACAAAGATCCATAATCTTGGAAAATTACTCGGCACTTTAGAGGTAGCATTAACAATTTTGTTCTAATCTAACAGCTTTAGCCAATAGATTCTCAGAATACGTACCGATTCTAAGACTTTTGAAAAATGGATGTTGTCTCATCTTATTCAATAAGTCAGTAAATAACAATCAACAATAAAGAGTTACTCATCTGGCTTTTACTCAATTCAAAATCTTTGAAGACACCAAAATTAACACAGGACCTATACTGGGGTTGGTAGGAGGGAATTTTTTTCATTAAAGTCCAAGTGGTGCAACCATACAATAATACTGAAATGGCTTGGAAGAATTAGCATTTTATCTATCAGAGAGATCTGATTTCCATATGGTCATTAAACTGTCAATAGCAATCCATGCTTTAGCTATACTCTTAGTGACATTGCTTTCAGTTGATGAGATATTGCTACCAAGATATGTGAACTGGTTTACTAATTTTAGAGGTTTGCCTTTTAAATGAGGAGATGGCACCATTTTGATTTAAAAAGCTAGATGGTAACAACCAAATGATGCTGTGTACTGTTTTGAACAAATCTTGGAAGAGGCACCCTATAGAGTAATGGTTGGTTGTCCACTTCCCTCCCATCTCACAAACCATCCAAATAAGATGAGCAAGACATGCTGAGCACTGCTGGTAAAATGTGGATGAACCTATTAAGTGGCATTCTCATATGGACCCTTATTCTTATAGATATACCGGCATTGGCTGACCAGCAAAAACTTACATTCATTAGCTCGGTGCAGACGCTGAAGGCTGTCTAGAGGATTTGCTGAGAGGGATGAATGGCAAGGGAGAGTCAAATGAACCCATGCTGTCAACACACCTTGATGATGATGATGATCTATACTAATATATGAGTCTCCTACTTTTTTTTGTCCATGCCACTTTCATATTGAAACTTTTATAGATATAATCCGTGACAGAAAACTCACCAGACCTCCACTTGTGACATAAGCTATGTGAGATTGGCAGAAGTGGTTATTAGAAATTAACAAATTGATTTTAATGGCATGTCAACCCATCTAGGGTTATTTTATGCCCAGTGGTTAAGGAATTGCATTCAATGTACATTTATATTTTTGTGTAGTGGTGTAAGAGTTTCTTTTTTGTACAGTTATATGATATCAAGTATTCCTATCTAATACAAATAATCTGCACAGTTATATGATATCAAGTATTTCTATTTAATATTTATGATTTTCAAACAGATCTATTGATCCTAACCGCTACTGGGTGAGAGTGGACCTGGGAATAATGGCAATGAAGAGATACTCCACATTCCCCAGATCTCCAGAACTGGAGCCTCAACATCTGATGCATAATTTAAAAAAAGGTCAAACAATATACATCTCCAGTTCTAAACATTGGAAACAATTTTCATATCAGAATATTTTCCATTTGTTTTTTTCTTATGAATGGTAAAATGATTTATTAGAATAAAAAAAATAAAAAATCAGTTTTAATGAAGACGTATTGAAATTGAATGTTTCAATTTTCTAATTTCAAAATATAAAACTTATAAGTCAGTACCAATTCTTGATACTTATTTGATCAGTATTTTTTTTGATGAAACACAGGATTGTGCAAGTGCAGCATTTTTCTATACTCCCCAGAAATAAACATTATCATTATTGGAAATGGAATCAGTGAACCATGTTTAAATCTTGGACAAGGCTGTTGGCATTTCAATTTGAGCTCATTCCACTGCGGGAAAGTATGAATTTATGTTCTCTTGCAGCTCTGAGTAAATAGGTGAACACAGTTGGATTCTTTAAGTTTGTTTAGACAACTAGTCTCGGAGAAGTCAGACCCACTTACAAATTAACCTTGTATCCAATTCTGTCCATGGCAGATAGGTTGAGAAAATACATACTGAATTTAGCTCCATGTGACTTTCTGGTTTTTAAACTGAAAACTTTTCTAAACACATTTTGTAGATAAAATTTTTAGATGAATCCGAGCTGAGTTTTTTTTTTTTTTCACAGTTGAACAGTTTCACTCATTTCTATCAAATACGAAAAACTCTATTTACTATTAATAATTTGTTTGCATATAGTTTAATGCTTTTAAGTATTGCTATTTATCAAACATCAATCATTTGTTTACACACAGTTAAATGATCAAACAGTTCTATTTCAAACAATTCAGTCTAGCATAAGTACACAATTTAAATGTCAAACAATTATTTGACCCATAGACAGGACCCTCTCAAGTGCTACCACTTCAGCCTACAGTGGACCCGGGAGCGATGGTAATGAAGGGGTACTCCGTATTCCCAAAAGTTCCTGAAACTTCACCATAAGATGGTTTAATGTCATATTCAGGACATTCATTGGGAGAGTTTTACCCCTCTGCAGAGATGCAGTCAATGTATTCTGCAGCCCAAGCCGACTGAGCCAGGTATGATTTAAGGACATTAAAAAAAAAAAAAAAAAAAAAAAAAAAATATCATGGAGCAGCTTCACCCCAAATCAAAATGGAAAGTGTGTTGAAACTATTGTGAATAAAATTAATATTTCATTCATTGTTCATTTCTGATACCTCAGATACCCGGTTAGTCTAAGAAGAAATATATTAAAAATAGAAATTTTAATATTGTTATAAAAATTAAAGTGATTTTTTTTACTATGGAATGCTGGGTAACTGTTAGTATACCTATAAGGAATATACAGGGAGGAAAACTGATTAAGACTATTGAAAAAGTTTTTTTTTTTTTCTTTAAGTAAACACAAGAGAATAATCATTTGTTTGTGTTTAAAAAAAATGTAAATGAAATTATATAATAAAACAATTACAACAGAAATTTTTCTATTGTAACAGAAAAAAAAAGAAAATAAAATAAAACAGAAACAGCAAAAGAAAAGTGAATAAAGCAGAAACATCCTTTCCAGTGCAAGAGTTATCTCCCTTCTCTTTCTGTCTAAGCAGCAAGCATGATTCGAGTTATATGATCGTTCAACTGATAAATGGTGGGGACAAAAAAAAAAAAAAGAAAAAAAAAAGGTGTTAAGTAGAGCCTGCGGTGTCATTTATAGAATCAAATTTATCAACTTCTGAAGTAACAACTTAAAGCTTCTTCTAGTAATTGCAAAATTCATGTGGTCGACATATACACACACACACACATGATCTACATATCACTCTCTCTCTTATATATATATATATATATATATATATATATATTCTGCAAACTTTCCTTAGTATAAAATGCATCTAATTCCTACAAAACAGTGAACCCATTTCTAACTCACTAAATTTAGGAAAGGATAGTGCCAAATAGTTAAAGAAAGTGTAAGGAATACGAACTGACATATATTCCTAATCTGAGAAGTTAGACAGAAAAGTTGTGTAAATAGTTAAAGCAAGGTGAGAGTAAGAACTGTCTGAAAGTAGAAAAAAAAAGGATCAGATTTACAGTTGTCTTTTTACAGTAATTTTTTTTTAATTTTTTAAATTGACTTGGACTGGAAAAAGAAAGATTGTGTACACAACATTTTATGATAAAAAAGAAATATCATATACAGAGCTATCTTTTTTTTTCCCCAGATAAAAAGAAATTTAAAACAAATCCCATAAACTAGAAAAGAATTTATACAGCAACCTTTTTAAGGTAAAAGAAGAAAGAGTTTGTCTCTCATTGTGAGGAAAAGAGTGAGAGATAGTGATAATCAAGGACAGAGAGAGAGACAAAGTTAGAGAGAAGGAAAGAGAGAGACAAAGTCAGGGAGAAGGAAAGAGAGAGACAAAGTCGGGGAGAAGGAAAGAGAGAGACAAAGTCGGGGAGAAGGAAAGAGAGAGACAAAGTCGGGGAGAAGGAAAGAGACAGACACACACTAAGTCAAAGAAAGAGGAAGTCAAAAATATAGAAAGTCAGAGAGAATGATAGAGAGGGAAAGAAAAGAAAAGAAAAGGAGAGAGAGCGAGAGCGCCAGAGTGTGAAGAGTAGGTAAATGAGTATTTTGCTACTGTTGCATTTGGGACCTAACTTGATATTTAAAGGCTGGGAAATGAAAGCTTGTGTCTTCACAAGAGAAATCAGCAACAATGTTAGATAACTGGAAAGCTTTTTAAAGAGAGAGAGAGAGAGCCAGATAATTACTACTGAGATTGATGATGCCACAACTGCCATGTCTATGAGAGGGAGCAAGAGAGACTATTCATAGAAAAAAAAAAAAAAATTGAGCCAATCTTAGAACAGAATTTTATTACTTTAGAAGGAAAAAAGAACAAAAAAACCCCAAACAATTATTCTTAATTGATTTTTCAGTCTATAAAAATGAGGAAAATCACAGATTGGAAACAAAGGGTACTGAGAAGGCTAAAAAATAGAGTAAGGGATGAGTTTCAAAGGTTTGATTTGGGGTTCAAACTATTTGCTTTCTCTAGCTCTGTTGGTAAAACAGTTAGGGAATCTCTAAGCAGGCTTTTCTGATGCATAAGCTACAGGAGTTTGAATCTTGCCAACAGCATATACTTTATTGTTTCTGATCTGAACTGTTCTCTGACAACGTAAGTGAATTGCGATAATAAAAAAAAGCTGTTAAAAATCAAGAGGAAAAAAAATACTAATCCCAATGAATAATGTTCGCAACCGTAGTCGAGGGCGAACTGAAGGCTCCCTTTTCAATAGCTACTACACCAAGGTGTAGGGGAGGGTGCTACTCCTTTCCCTGGATTGCTCCACTTTACTCTTGATACGTACCTTATAATGCTGAGTGTTAAGCAAAGAGGTATCAAGTACCATTTTTAAAGTCTTTGGTATGACCCGACCAGGGATTGAACCCTGGTCTCCCGGACACCATTAGCCAACACTCTACCCACTAGCCAATAATAATAATGATGATGATGATAGTAGTAGTAGTAGTAGTAATAGAAGAAGAAAGAAAGAAACATTGAATATGTAACTATGAAAGTGGAGGATGGTATAATGGGATTAGATAATCAAATCTGAATTTCAGTTGAGTCATTTTGCATTAATCCTCTTGGGGAAACCTATGAAACCATTTCTCTGAGCAATGGGTAAAAATAGCATGGCTGTTTGGTCTCTCAAGGTAAGCTAGAGAGAGAGAGAGCATTAATATTGGAAAAGGAGAATGCTGAAATTAAACCATAGAAATAGTAAGAGAAATCCACTCCTCTATCCATTGCAAGTATCAATTTACTAAGGTTTTAGCTTAAATGTAGCCATAGTCCATATGAATGGGGGCATCCAATGAGATGAACTCCCTTGTCTAGGTTTGCTAGTCTAGCTTGCTAACCATTACACTACCAGGTATTGTCATGGTTATAAACAGTTTACGGATAAAGGATGCTGTGGAGAGCTACGATCATCAAAGTGCTGACATGGCACTTTTCATTCCATTTGCAACTATATATAAAGTTTCACTGGATTTAAAAAAAAAGGGGGGGGATCAATGATAATGGAAATCCCTGGAGGAGAAAATTTTGGACATTCTTTATGCAACTGGTCTAAAATTAAATCTTAAGAGGACAAAGTAAAAAACAAAACAAAAAAACCCCCAAAAAAACCCAAAACTATTAAAAAGAAACTTATCTGATTTTTAGTGAAACAGACTTTGAAAGACTGGTGCTTTATACATGTATATGTATTTATTGACCCCCTCTAGATGAATAGGATGATGCAATGTTTTTAAGTAGAGTTCAACAGGGTTGAATCTGAGTTTTCTTTCTCTTAGATTGGTTGCCAGAACAAGATTAAAAAATGTAGGCTACTCTACCAATAGATAGAGGAAGAATAGTTGGATTCACACTTTTCTCCTGAGTATTAGTGCTATGTGAAATACTAAAAGCTACATTCAGGATTTGAACTGTTTGCAGTGTCTATTCCTTACAATAAACCACACACGCACACATATTTCTGAATTTTTATCTTTTCTTTTTATGCAATTTTTATTCAAGCATTTTTTTAATCAATAAAATGTAGGTTTGGTCTAACCCTTCTTTAGTCAGAATTGTTCTGATGATCCAGTTAGGTGAAACCTAGAAAGATTATTTCTGACTTTACAGGCATTCATATTTCACTCTACTTGGTATATTGAGCACTGTTACGGTTAGCTTAAGGAATTCTATCAGTTTTTTTCTTTAAACTAGGCATGCATTATTGGTTAATTATTTTTATATTTTTAATTTTTTCTTTTTATGTAATTTTTTCCCCTGGATATCACTTTATGCAATTTTTTTTTTCATTTGAAAATTGTATTATCTGTTTCCACCTCCTACACTATCAGAATTATAGAATAGTTTTCAAAATAATATATATATATATATATATATATATATACACACAAAGTTCATTAAATCACAGATACAAGTCAAGTCTAAAAAGAATACAGAGGAAGAAGATACTTTGATTTTAATGTCATATAAACTCATCTAGGGTTATTTTAAGCCTAGAGGTTAGGGAATTGTGTTCATTGTATGTTCATATTTACATTTTTTGGTTAGTTGTTTAAGAGTTTTTTGTTTTTAGCGTACAGTCCTA
The DNA here is from genome assembly GCA_963585895.1 of Sepioteuthis lessoniana. NCBI lineage: Eukaryota > Metazoa > Mollusca > Cephalopoda > Myopsida > Loliginidae > Sepioteuthis > Sepioteuthis lessoniana. The sequence goes on from CAUZXS010004492.1 coordinate 128,871, forward strand.
TTGAATATGAATAATTTTTAAACATCTATTTGATTCATAGATGGAGTCCTAACAGGTCACTCAGAGTTTGATTGGCTCTGGGAGTAATGGCAGTGAAGAGGTACTCCACATTCCCCAGAACTGGATGCAATTTAGTGTCTTACCCAGGACACTTTTTTTTGGATGGGGGATGGGGTCATCCTCCTCTGCAGAGGATGCATTCAATGTATTCTAAGCCTCACTAACAAGGCTTGAAGATATTTTCATTTCAATTCAAAATATAAATGCACAGATAACAACATCCTTTGTATCAAACCACTTTCAAAAAGTGGCACAAATAAGTGTGGACTTGAGGGGAAAAAGAACAACAAAAAACACTCAATCCAATGATAAAAGCTTTCTTATTCCTTATGGTGAGGGGGGTGCTTTGGAAGTAATCAGAGAACATTCATTAATCTTTCATTTCACACACACAAAAAAAGTGTGGGAGTGTACACCCAAAAGAATCGGTTCACAATTAATTTCTTCTAGTAACCTAATTGATTTCTTGAAATCAAATGAATTCTTTCCACTCACAAAGGAATAAAAAGACAGTTTCAATTTCACAGCATTTTCTTTTCTAAGATCCCAACAAAACAATTATTATCTCAGCAGTTGGGGGTAGAGAAGAAGAATTATATGGCACTGTGTCATTAGAACCAATCATCCAGTTCAATTCTTAACTCGAGTCTAATATTTCAATCTCAGAGTTAAATGGGTTCAACTCAAAATCTTTGATGGCACTAAAATTAACATAGGATCTATACTGGGTTGGTTGGAGGGAACTGATATAACACTACGTCACAACAATATTTCTAGTTCCAAGAGCTAAGGAACTTGGACCCAACATACAGATGATACTACACTCTGATTCTTATGTTATTAGTTTTTTTTTTAACTGAAATTAAAACTTTAAAAATCCAGTTAGCTGGGCTATAGAATATGCCAATTACACCTTTGCAGTGTGGGTAAGACTCCCTCCACTAACGAGTATCCTAGTGATGACAATAATAACCTGATGATTAGGTTCCAGTCCAGGAGCTTTGAGGAATGTGGTGCACTCCTTAATTAGCCATTACTCCCAGGACCACTATGAACCTGTGTGGTAAACCTGTTAGGATCCTACCTATGGGTCAAATAGAACAGTTTAACCATTTAACTGTGTGCAAACAAATAAGTAATGTAGAACAGAATTATTACTTTTGAATAGCAATACTTGAAAACATTTAACTGTGTGCAAATACTAAGAATTATTAGTGTTAGATAAGAATAGCTAAAACTATTTCACTGTATGCAAATAAAACTATTAGTGTTGAATAGTAATACTTGAAACTGTAAAACTGTGTGCAAACTAATGAGCTCTGGTTCTTTTAAAAATTGTTACCTACAAACTTATAATTTAGAATTCATATGAATTGAACACTCTGGTATCTGGTAAAGCAAAATGTAAACAAGTGAAAGCTACTACATAATGCCTTATAATTCCCAAGGTGAGGTATGTCGACTGGTGGCAGAGCAGTATGATTCTAAGTCTAATGTAAAGTTGGGCGGGTTTCAATCCCAGCTTGAAGCATCCTAAATGTCTAGCCACACTGAAGAGTTGTGATACAATGAAATTGTCTGTGGTCGACAAATATATACAAGTAAAGTTGTTAACTGTACTTGAGAGCAATCTGAAGATACTCTTTTCATTAGCTACTACACCGAGGTATAGGGGAGAGCACTACTTCTCTCCCTGGATTGCCTCACTTACCCTTGATCCATATCTTATAATGCTCAGTGTTAAGCAAGGAAACATCAAGTACCATTTTTTTTTAGTCTTTGGCATGACTAGACCTTGGATTGAACACCAGTCTCCTGTAAACACTTTACCCACTAGGCCAATGGTTTGGTTTATATATATATTACTCGAAGTGCATACAATTAGTTTCCAGACATTTTTCGTATTGGCATTTAAAATTGTCGTAGACTCTTGAAAATTCACTCTGTTATTGCTATACATCTTATGAGATGACTGACCAATTTTTATGATTTCAGGTTCAAATAAACAGCTACAGCAGCAATTGGAATACACCCTACTAAAGCCTGATTGGCACAGCTGGTGAATTTCAAAAATGCAATCTGGATGTGAGGACACTTTAGAAGAATGATATGCAATAAAATTCTGTTTTAAACTTGGAAAAAATGCTACAGAAATGTATGAAATGCTTCAGACTGCTTTTCAACCATCTTGCATGAATCGAGCATCAGTTTTTGAGTGGCATAAGAGATTCAAGGAAGGCACAGAGTCTGTGAGGGATGATGAGAGGTGTGGGAGGAGTAAGGAAGTCAATCTACCACAGTTGATTGGCCAAAGAGTTAGGGTTACTATGTTGAGGTTTTAAGGGAGTTCAGCAAGAGATTCCTTCGGAAGAGGCCAGCACTCTTGAAATCTGGTCTGTGGTATTTCCACCAGGACAATGCCCCAGTCTACAACTCCATCCTTGTCACAGACTATTTGACCAAGATGGGCATCAAGACAGTTCCTCAGCTTCCCTATAGTCCAGATCTTGCTCCCTGTGACTTTTGGTTATTCCCTAAGCTCAGAGGCCGTTATTATGAGACAACTGAGGAGATAAAAGAGGCTGTGGCGAAGGTCATTGACATGCTCACACAAGAAGATTTCCATGGGGCCTTGCAGAAGTTGTTGGAATGGTACAACAAGTGCATTGCAACCGGAGGAGATTACTTCAAAGGGGACTAGAGTTTCATGTGTGTACTATCAATAAAAGTGCCCATACGAAAAAAAATCTGGAAACTTATCTAATGATCCTCGTATATACACACCAACATAAAATGCATAAACACCATTTGGCATTGAATAATCTACAAAGGTTGATGTGCAATAAAACCCCAAAAGAAATGAAAGCTTGTTTAAACAAAGTAAATGAAATGAATAAACAAGTTTAAAAATGAATAAATAAATAAATAAATAAATAAAAAAAAGTTACAATTGGGATTATTTTTTTTCCTTAGTTTTATGGCGATGGTGGGTCTGACTTAACTTACCAAAATTGTCATACAACTGAAGTATGCATGTTAGGCTAGACACCTATTCAATAGTTATTTACAATGTGAATAAAGTGGAGCACTCAAATCAAATAAAACAGAGACTATAAAGTCTTTGAGACTAACTTACTAACCATTCTACCAATAATAAGGTACTCTATAGACCTATTCTTTAATGAACTTGAGTCAAAGATGCTCGTCCATTTTATACACATGTAAAACATGTGCTTAACTGCAATTTTATAGATTTTAACTTCTCGCCTCCTTTTTGTTTTCACCCTTTTCATATAGTTTGATTCTTCGTTTGATTAAAAAAAAACAAAAAACATTGTAACAAATATTTATATTCAATTATAATCAAATACAGAAATAGGATAATTCTATTTTTATTGAATTTAATATAATTGCTTTTTGCCTTATAAGATTTGGATACAAGCCAAATATCAATTTTCCAGTGATACAAAAGAAAAACTATCATTTATAAACCTTAGCTTTGCACAAGGTCAGAAGTAGGGAGCACTCAGAAAGAATCAATCTCACAAATGATAGTATGCTATCCTATTGCTAACTATTATACTAGTCAAACAGCCTAAAAAATAATTAAAAAATTAAGCTCAATTTAATAATAGGGCACTCAGTGAGGATTGAACTCACAAGTAGCAAGACTAGATTGCTAACAACAACACAGAGCCCTAGAAATAAAGTGTTGACATAACATCTACAAAACAATGGTTGGTTGGTTTGACAGCATGTCAACCCTTATTGGGTTAATTTTTTTGTTTCAAGAAATTATTTGGTTTATTCATAATTAATAATTATCATCAAGTTGTGTTGATAGTATGGAGTTCCTTGACTCTTTCACTATCTGTCTTTATCACTCATTGCTCTTGGAAAGTCCTCTAGACTGCATCCAGTGTCTGCACAGAGTTGATGTAAGTCTTTGTTAGTTGGTTAATATCAGGGTGTCCATGTGTAGGAGTCCATAAGAAAACATCACTTATGAGCTCATCCTTACTTCTCCAGCAGTTCTATATTAAACAATTCAATTTAGTGTAAGTACAGTTTCAATGTCAAAAACAGTTCCATTTCAAACAATTCAGTTTAGCATAAGCATGCTGTTTAAATGTAACAACAGTTTAATTGTCAAAAATATTTCTATTTAAGTTATTTAGTTTAGTCAAACAGTTGTAATTCAAACAATTCAGTTTAGCATAAGTGTGCAGTTAGTTCTATTCAACCCATAGATAGGCCCTATCAGGTGCTACTATTCTGGGCCAGAGTGGACCTAGAAGCAATGGCAATGAAGGGGTGCTCTCATTCCCCAAAGCTCCAGTATCACTGGAACCTCACCATCAGATTGTTTAGTGTCATATCTAGAACACTCGTTGAGAGGGTCTTACCCCTCTGCAGAGAAGCAGTTGGTGTATTCTACATCCCTAGCAGATTGGGCAATCACAAAAGTGGGAGCCTCATCACTAGATGCAGTTTATTCTCATACCCAGGACACCAATTAATGTAGAGATAAAAAAAGGTTAAGCAAATGAAACAAACCAAAGAATAATGAATGAGTTAGGATTAAATAATTTGAATGAACATAAAAACTAATTCTTCTAATCTTAAGCTCTCTTCTACCCAAGCCTTTTTGTTGTTGTTGTTTACAATAGATAACCAGTTTACTACTAAGTGCAAGAGTTTTTATATCATCATCATGTCATGCTGCAGGCACGGATATCCCTGACCCGTGGTGTAATGGTTATCCTCGCAGGAAATGGACACAGCAACACGAGTTCAAATCCTGGACGAGACTGATTGCATTTCACATAGCACTAATACCCTTGGGAAAGGTATGAATCCAATTATTCTCCCTCCAGCTATGGGTAAATAGTAGGGCAGACTAGGTTCTTCAGCCTTGGTGAGGCAACTAGTCTAAGAGAAGGAAAACTCTGAATTGAAACCTGTTAAACTCCGCTTAGAAATTGACCTTGTGTCATATCCTGCCCGAGCGGAGGGGTTGGTAAATATGATATCCCTGACCCTCTCTTGCCACTTTCCCCTATCGTTCATCACCTCTGGCAGGTCTTCAGGGCTACATCCCGAATAAGTTTTTATATAAGCACCTTTTTTTTTTTTTAATTTTTTATCAGTACCAGACAAAATAAAAACAAACACTTCTGTCCCATAATTGCTATTAAATTTGCAAATAATTTTCAGCCACTACATCAAACAATTATTATGGGACAGAGGTAATATTTGTTTAATAAAGTGAGTTGATAAATTTTATCAATTTATCACTTATTTTTTTTTTAATACTTACTTAAAGACCACTTCTGGCCGACATTACGATCAGTGTTGTGTTATATCCTATTTATTGAATAAAAAAATAATAGATGTGCAGAGTAAATAGGGTGGGAAGGATGAAGAGAGCTGGTTATCAAGTCATCTGTGGCACCACCATGGTCAACCAGACGATGGGATGCATCACCATCAATTGTAAACAAATAAGAATTCTCAATCATAATAATTGGAAATAATTGATATAAGCACAAAACAGAACCCCCACAATGAACTTCCAAATTAGATTGGGAATTGTTTTAACATATTGTTCTTACAAAAGTCTTGCTATGATATGATATCTTGATCACATTACAGAAATATACAAATAAAACTCTAGATAATATAGATCAATGGTTAGAATAAAATAATTTTTGTAATAAGGGAGGGAATGAGAGAATCGTTTTCAACCAAAATCTAAATTCCTATGAAACTAACTGATAAGTTTTTTTTCTTTTTTAATTAGAACATGTTATTTCCATCTTTATATTTTTATATTCGAAACAAGATTGATGAAAAGTCTTTTCCAAGAAATTTTCAAGTTTTCCGTATTTGACTGGAGTTGAAGAAGAGCATCTGACTGTAAAAGTTTTTTGGGGTTTTTTTTCAAGCAGTTATTAAGAACACACCAACCAATCATTTAAGCTTAAAAAGTTTTTAAAAGAATAAAAATGTTAAATCTCTAAGCAAATAATGTGGAAAACTGACTGGCAAAAGAAGAAGGAAAACAAAAACCCCAAAAAACATTTCAAAAGTATCAATTTTGGGCGGACAAGCAAAGGTGGTAGAGGGAGGCTGGTCAAGAAATTAAAGGTCAAGAGATTTGACTTTGTGACAGGAAATGAAATTTTAAGGGCCAGGAAAGGCAGTTGAAGAAATTAACAAATCTGTACTAAGATCTTCAGAGTTTTCCGGAGTACGTTTTTCTAAACTGAATTCCCATTGACCAGAAAATCCGGCAAGCACTGTGCACAACATATAGAACCACTGGATAGCTGTTCAGACTTTATTAGGTCTCATCAGCAGTGTATACTATGATCTTCCCCACTGAAAATTGAACTAGCAAACACAGAATGCAGAGCTGAAACTCTACCACTGAGCTACTGGTCCACGTTGCACACAAGTGATGCCAAATTAACTAGTCGTAGTAAATGTGCAGTCAATTAACCTGATGTGTCTTCAAGTTCTGATCATGGTAATTCAATCTATGATAGATATAATTCCTCTATTCAAAAATAAAAAATGTATGTCTAGATGTTTTTCATTAAAACTTTTATATATTTAAAAATATAACATTTTAAACTGAAGAATGTGTTAATGAACCTCATCAACACAGCAGTGAGGAGAAAAAGTTAACTTGGACCTATACTCAAATAATCATAAGTTATAATCCAGATGCTTAAATTTAAGAAAATATTTATTTAGAACTCCTACAAGTTGATCATCTTCAAAGTCTTTATAGTTAATATTTAATGATAAAATGATTACTGAACTATATGTCTACAGTCATGATAAAGTAAAAAAAAAATTAAGTTTTTTTTCTCCTAAACTGGTTGCTATACCAAGGCTAATGAGCCCAGTGTATCCAACAATTTTACCTAGAGTTGGGAGGGGAAAGAAAAGAAATGGCTTCATGTCCCACCCCCAAGACGTAGCTAAAGTGAAATGCAAACAACCTTTAATTTGAACTTGGATCAAGAAATCCATTTTGTACGTTGATAACCATTACGCCGTGTGTCAAGTAATCTGTAGATAAACCAAGTCTTTTTTTTTTTTTTAAAAGATATAAGAAAATGAATTTTTCGATATCAGTGTATGTATTACCTAACTCCTTTGCAATGGGCAGGATGCAACACACAGTCAATATTTAAGCAGAGTTAAATAGTTTTGAATTCAGAGTTTTCCTTCTCAGAGACTGGTTGCCATACGAAGTTTAAAGAGCCCAGTTTACCCAACTATTAGAGGAAATAGCTGATTCATAATTTTCCCCAAGAGTATAAGCACTATGTGAAATGCAAACAGCTTTGTGTAGGATTTGAACTCAGGTTGGCAGGTCCATTTCCTATGAAAATAACCACTACACTATGTGTGCCTCCACGTTAAATGTATATCACCTCCCCTGCAAAAACAAAAACAAAAAAAACTACATTGACAATTCTACAGTATATATATATAAAAATAAAGGCACCATGTTTATAATGTAGAAAGTTATACTGTGTTCCATAATAGTTACAATATCAGTATATGAATATCAAGTAAATTGAAACAGGACAGAGGTTGTACATTTTATCTGTGTGAAAGTTGTATTAACTTTCCCTGGAAATACCACCACTACCATAGCCTTTATTGCTTGGTTATTAGTTATTTGGTTTAGGGCATATCAATCCGTGCGGGTTATTTAATGCCAAATACTTTATATAAGTGAATAGTTTGTAGGTAACTTAATTCCTAAATGAGTTAAGGCTTATTTGTTTGCACACAATTGAATGAATTAAAGTATTGCTATTTACTGTTCGCACATAGTTAAAAGGTTTCAAATATTGCTATTGTTTGCACACAGTTAAATGGTTTTAAGAATTGCTATATATAGGTTTTCCCTAGTTTTTTTTTTTAACATTCATCATTGATTTAACATCACTAATATCATCCCTCACAGTCCTGATGATGTTTCATTAAAACCGAAACGCTATGGTGTCAACTTTGTTTCTCCATAAATCTCTCCTTCTGCTTGGATTATCTTGTCAATTTTTTCTCAATTCAATACGAATAATTCTATTTAATATCAATAATAATCTCTAGTAAAAAATTGAACAGTTCTATTTGACCCATAAATGAAACCCTAACAGGTACTACCACTTGGGATCAGAGTGGACTTGGGAGTAATGGCAGTGAAAGGGTACTCCAACATTTCTCAAAGCTCCAGAATTGGAGTCTCACCATTTGGATGCTAATTTAGGGGGTGTCTAACCCCTCCACAGAGATGCAGTTGGCGTATTTTATAGCTGAAGTTGACTGGTCTGAGCCTTTATTGCAGTTTGTTTTTTCAGGCTGTCCCCCACTATCCAATTCGTGGATACAACTGAAATCAGATAAAGTTACTTCTAATGAGCGTTTTGAGTTTCTAGAGATATATCAAGTGGCCACAATTTGTCGTCAACGAAGGATGGGAATATAGAGTTTAGAATTTAAATATCAGAAAAGAAAAAAGAAAAAAAAATAACAAAAAACGCACACATATATACATATATATATATATATATATATATATATATATATATATGTGTATGTTTGTTTGTAGTCATACTCAAGAGGAAAGTAGCAGGGAACATTTCTTTTTAGTTCCCTACAAATGAAAACAGATTTAGCAACAGAAATTGCTGGGAAGGGAGTAGAGCATCATTTTTCTAGATGAGAACATGTGTACTCATAGAAAAAAAAGAAAAGGGGTGTGTGGGAGTGGAGACATTGGACAAGATATAAAAACAAAAATGAATACAACTAGACAAACCAATTCAAATTTAATGCCAGGTAATTATCTAATTATGCTCATGGCATCACAGTAGTCATCATGGGAAGTGGACTTGGCTACCAGAGTTCAAATCCTGGATGAGGCAGTTTGCATTCCACATACTGCTAATACCACTGGGAAAAGTATGCATCTAAATATTCTCACTCCAGCTATGAGTAAATAGTAGGGCAGATTGGCCTTTTTAACTTCAACATTGCAATTGGTCTAGTGGAAGGAAAAATCTGAATTCAAACCAGGTTATAGTATGAATCTTTTTTTTTTTTTTTTAAGTTAAGCTTCAATGTTGTTGAAAAAAAAAATCTCATTAATTTACACCTCCTGCCCACTATTAACATCCTACAGACTAGTTTGTAGTAGCACGCCCACAATCAAACCAGGTTATAGGATAAGTCTCTCATTAATTATCTTTAGAGTTCTGTATTAAAAAAAAAAAAAAAAAAAAAAAAAAACAACAAATAAATAAAAATTTTTCGTTTTGCTTCATTCTTACCATTCATAACCCTAGAATGTTCTGCTAAAAAAAAATGTTGGTTATAATAAAAGTTTAGTTAAACAGAAATTAATAAAATATTTTTGATATATTTACTCAACCATTCTACAACGGGCAGTTTGCAATACAAGGTCAAATTTTAAGTGAGGTACAGTTTATCTAAATTTAGAGTTTTCCTTTTCCTAGACTGGTTGCCTAACCAAGACTATAGAGCTCTGTCTGCCCGATTACTTACTCATAGCTAGGATGAAGGGTTGACCCCATAGTGTAATTGCTAAATGTCTGGACTGCAACCTCAAAGTAACCAGGTTTGAACACCATCACATTTACTTTCAGACAAATGCCCCCTTGGTAAAGGCATGAACCCCCCTATCTCTCAGCTATGGGTTAAATAGTACCACTGCTGTTCTTCTGTTTGGTATTGAATCACCCATGAGGGTTGATATGAAAGAAACCAAATCAAACCCATGGCAAGAGAGAAAAAAAGACGGATTTATACTTTTCCCAAGGGCATTAGCGCAAAGTGAAAAGCAAACAGCCTCATCCAGGATTTGAACTCATGGTTGCCAATTCCATTTCTTACTATGATAACCATTGTGCTAACTGTGCTTCCCATATATATATATATATATATATATATATGAAAAAAATGGTGATTGGTACTTCCTTGTTTAACACTCAACATTATAAGGTATGGATCAAGGGTAAGGAGTAGTGCCCTCCCCTATACCTTGGTATAGTAGCTATTGAAAAAGGAGCTTTCGGGTCGCCTTCAGCCATGGTCATCCAACACACACACACACACACACACACTGGTTTTTATGGTATGTCGACTCTGGTTGGGTTATTTTATGCCAAAGCCAGTTTAATAATTATGATCTACAATTATATACAGTGCAAAAATGTATCTTCAATCATTTTAAACAGGTAAATACATAATTATCTCAAACAGATTTTCTTGACTAACAGATGGGACGAACAGGTACCACCACGTTGAGTCAGAGTGGACCTGGGAGTAATGGCAACCAAAAGGAAACTCCACACTCCCTAACCCTTTAGAATTGGAGCCTCATTACTGGATGCAGTTTTCTGTCATATTCAGGATATGAGAGAGAGAGAGAGAGAGAGAGAAACTAAGGGGATGATTAATATTTATAAAATGAGAAAGTTCTGTCAAAAATTACATGTGATTATAAGAGTTTATTTAAATAACAATAACAGAAATTAATAATTAGAATTAATTTCAATTTTTTTCTTGATATATTTCACTTGGTGGAAATATCTTCCTTTTATTTCTTGATTTTACTCCCACAAAAACAAAAGACCCACCCCCTAAAAAACAAAACAAAACAGAATTTGTAGACAGTTACTGGCTCATTGGCCAAATGGGTAGAGTGTTTGCCCATAGCCTGGGAGATTGGGGGTTCAATCCTAGGTCGCGTCATACCAAAGACTTTAAAAAATGCTACTTGATACTTCCTTGCTTAACACTCAGCAATATAAGGTACGTATCAAGGATAAAGTAGAGAAATCCGGAGAAAGGAGTAATGCCCTACCCTACACCTCAATGTAGTAGCTATTGAAAAGGGACCCTTCTGGTTGCCCTTGACTACAGTCGCCAACTTTACTTACTTTTATCATTTTAAATAAGTTTTACAGGTAAGGCTAATTTGAATGGTTGTAAGCAAATAGTTTGGCAAGTTGAAGTTTTACAGGTAAATTCCCAATGATAAGTTAACTGGTCAATTAAAAGGAAATGCTAAATATACAAGTGATTTAAAATAATGCTCAAGTACTAAAATGATTGTTCCAGCTGTCAAGCGGATTAAGATTATGAGATCTGCCTTAAAGTTTTTATAAGGATTAAAAAATCCCAGTAAATCATTATCTAAACATGACCTAAACATTTATCGTTGTCAATTGCTTAAAGGCCGTCAAAGGTAGCCATAAAGTTTGCTAAAGTCATTTTCTATTTAGAGACTTCATATTATTATTATCATTATCATCCTCATTATTATTATTATTGCAGAAATAACTGAATTGCAATATAGTGATGGAATAACAGGTTTTTAAGAATGATTGAAAAAATGAACTGAACTTTTAAAATTAATTTGGAAGATTTTGGTTCTTTTTAAAATTTTATTCAATTTTGAAATTTAGCTTGAAAGTAAGTGAATGATGTCTCTTCAATAACATATTTTATATTTAAACAGTCTCTCATATTGAAAGAGGAAAATAACAAGATAATTATAATTATAAAATAATTGGCCTAGCGGTTAGAGTGTTCGCCAATGGCCCGGGAGACCAGGGTTCAATCCCAGGTCGAGTCATACCAAAGACTAAAAAAAAATGGTACTTGATGCCTCCTTGCTTAACACTCAGCATTATAAGGTATGGATCAAGGGTAAAGTGGAGCAACCCAGGGAAGGAGTAGCGCCCTCCCATACACCATGGTGTAGTAGCTATCGAAAAGGGAGCCTTCGGGTCACCCTCGACTATGGTCGCCAACTTTACTTTTACTTACTATGAAAATAAAGGTATCACTTTATGAAAGCAATCTTTACTTCTTTTAATGTTGACATAATTTCCTTTTAGGAATTATTTAATCACAAGATTATTTAATTATATTATTCAGGCTACAAGGATACAATATTTTAAAACATTCAGTAGATGGTTTTTATCAAACATTTCTTCGTCATTGAACTCAAAAATTTCAAAAAACAACACAAACAAATCTTAAGGTGGTTAGGTTTGGTTTGGTTTTATGGCATGTCAACCATTGTTGGTTATTTAATGCCAAATCCTCTTTATACATATATATTAAATATATATGATCTAGTTAGGTTTTATTGCATGTCAACCTATATATATATATATATATATAGGATTGGGTTTTATGGCATATCAACCCTTGTTAGATATTTAATGCCAAACCCTCCTTATACATATACATTAAATATATATGATTTGGTTGGGTTGGGTTGGGTTTTATGGCATATCAACCCTTGGAGGATATTTAATGTTAAATCCTATTTAAAAATATGAATTAAATATATGATTTGTTAAGACATTTTTAAACAAACTTGAGCTCATTTTTTTTTGCACACAGTTAAATGATTTCAAGTATTTTTGTTTACAATTAATTATTTGTTTCCAAACAGTTAAACGGTTTCAAGAATTGCTATATAACAATTACAATTTAGCATCAATCATCTGTTTGCACACAGTTTGTGGGTAATTTCATTTTAGAATGAGTTAGAATTTGTTTGGTTTGGTTTTATGGCATATCAACCAATTTAGGTTATTCAATACCAAATCCTGTTTTTTACATATATCTTGAATATATAATTTGTAAACACATTTTGTTGATAACATTATTAAACAAGCCTAAGCTCAATCTTTTTTATACAGTTAAATGGTTCCAAGTATTTGCTATGTATCATTAACAATTCAATTAAACATCAGGAATTTGTTTACACATAGTTAAATGATCAGTTTTATTTCAAACAATTCAATTCAGCATACATCATTTGTTTGCAAACAGTTCTATTTGACCTATACATAGGACCCTATCAGGTGCTACCACACTGCGTCAGAATGGACTTGGGAGCAACAGCAATGAAGGGGTACTCCACATTCCCCAAAGCTTCAGCATAACTGGAGCCTCATCATCAGATTGTTTAGCGTCATATGCAGGACACTCATTGGAGGAGTCTTACCTTTTTGCAGAGAAGCAGTCGACATATTCTACAACTTTAGCTGACTGGGCTGTTTTTTGGGTGAGTACAACACTATTATCAAGTTGTGATTTAGACTAAGTTAGACATAGTATTGCACCAATAAAAATTTCCCTATATTGCTGTGTTATGGTAATTTACATACATCAGATCATTATATTCTTATTTTGTCCCAATTGCTATTGTTGTTATTTTGTCAACATTGCAATTGTTATTTTGTTATTGTTATGTCATTAAGTGCTGTTGTTATTGTTATTCTTGGTGTTATTATTATCATGACGACTGAGAAAATCAGCTTAAATAGCTACTTGTAAATAAACAAATGGTTAGCCAGTTGTATTAGTCTTACTAAATAAAAAACAATGATGTTATACTTGTGATTAAGCAGCCACTATCACACGTCAAGTGGATTACTTACAATTCATTAGAGAATAAAACAAAAACAAAAGAATTTATTTTCAATTCTCGTATTATACAATGCAAATACAATATACAATACCATATTTTTACACAAAAACAGTCTGTACTGTTTCCACTTCATACAGAAGATCCCAAACAAAGAACCAAATAAAATCACTTAACATTCATATGTGAAGTGATTCATTCAGATACCCTTGGGAAAGTCAAGAATACATCTATTTCCCTTACAGCGGTGGGTAAATAGTAGAAAAGACTAGGTTCTTTAGCCTTGGCAAGGCAACCAGTCTAGGAGAAGGAAAACTGAATTCAAATTAGCTGTACTCCACTTAATAATTGACCTTGTATCACATCCTGCCTTGATGTTAAGTAATCTGAGAAGGCCCCAAGGGAAGAACCATCCACATTAATAAGAGAAATGTTTTTTTGGTAGATATAACAGCAATGTGAAGGAGGTAGGCAAGCCTTGAATAAAATTTTAAGTGGTTTATTTTTCTGTGAATTTTAAAAGGATTGTCATTAAAGAATGAGTTACTGTTTAACAAGGTTTATCAACTTAAGATAACAATATTATCACTCATGTCCAGGACATAACACAACTTCCAGGTCTCTTTTTGAAAGAGATGAAACAAGGCTTTTTTTTTTTTTTTTTTTTTTAAATCTATTTTATTTCAGGAAGGGTAAACAAAGCTCAGGAAAATAGATGAGTCAATTTGAGTCAACAATTCAACCTGCAAAGTCTGAGAGGTCAATTTTTCAACAATGAAATGTTGTTTCAAATGAGAGATTTCGGAAACAAAACAAATGTGTCCATTTATTTATTATATTGGTTTGTTTAATGACATATCAACCTTTGCAGGTTATCTAAATGCCAAATCCATCCTTCTAGAACATTAATTCCCAATGTGGAACACATGGTAATATTTTGGTGAGGCATGCCCAATATTTTGGTGGGGCTTGTTTAGAGACCAACTTAATGGCCTTTTAATCTTCCTTCACATGAAATGCAGTAAAATTTTGAATATGTAAGAATTAAATATAACAGGTGGGGGCATCAGAATTTTAATAATACCAAAGTGAGGCATGGTTCAAAATCGGTTGGGAACCACTGATATCGATGAATAGTAGTTATACAATTTAACCCATAGCTAGAGGAGGAGGTAAGGGAGTTCATACCTTTCCCAATAGTATTCGTCTGAAAGTGATTATAATAGTGTAACTGAAGTTCGACCTTTCTGATTATGATATAGTAGTTAAACATATTAGCCACCACATTGTGGGAACTACCTCTATTTATCAAGTATATCCAGAACTGACAAATTGAAAGTGAATTAATTATAATTAAAAACTATCCCATAATAATTATCACATTTGCATATACATCTCATACATTAACTGTGATAACTATTATGGGATAGGGGAAGTAATCTGAGAGAAAAAAACAAAGACAGTCTGGAAAATTAGACTGACATGTTTGACTATAGGGATAGCACCATCAGAATGAATTTATTATTCCATAAAAATCAATATACCAGAATGCGTGTAAAAAAAATACTTTATTGGATAGATGTAATTTTTTTTTTTTTCTTTTTTCTTCTTTCTTTTGTTGATATCTAAGTATCCCACATTGTTTTGAATATCAATTTGGTGAGAAAAGGGGATACATTGTAAACTCATTCTGATAAAGTTTTTTCAATAGTGAAACAAATTTCTGTATTTCATTCCGAACCTTATTCACTTCATAATGCAAGGTGTTTTAAAAAGTTTGATATCATTTTAAATAAAGAGTGCTCAATATCAGTGATAGAACATATACAGATCTGAATTAGGATAGCATAGACACAGAGTCAAAAGTGCTTGGTGAGCACTAGTATTTTGACTGCCTATACTATCTTGATTCAGATCCATGTGCTCTATTGCTGATATCTATAATGATGTCAAATTTTTGGAAACACCTCAATATCACGGCAGTAAGAAATAAAAAAAATGAAAAACCTTAATGAAAGATCAGAATCTGATAGCAAGATGTGAAAATAAAAGAAAACTAAGCATACTACTTCAGTTATCTTTACATCATGCACAAAAACTGAATTTATATTTGTCTATAATTACAATGAGTCGTTAACGTTGTAAATTCAGCTTGGACAATTGAACTTCAACTGATAAAATCGTTAGTTTTAGTCAGGTGTATAATCCATAAAAGAAAAGGCCTTATTTCTTCAGAAAATGGTAGCAGAAAAATAATCACAAGTATACCAGTTGAATGAGTTCATTTTAGCAAGCAGACCCCCCACACACACATACATACACGTGTGGGTGGAGTAATGTTTCTCAGCATGAAAAATGAAATCAGAGTTCAGATTCCAGCTGAGGTTGTTTGTATTGTTCACTTCATGCCAATGTTTTGGGGAAAACTTGATATCAGCACTTCCCAACCCCCATGAATAAACTAGCAGAGTAGACTGTGCTTGATATCACTGGTAGAGCAAACTACCTAAAACAATTCTGAATTTAAAAAAACAAAAAATATGCTAACATATTATGGGCCAGTACAGCAGAGTAAGGCTCATTATTTCCCATAATTACAAACATTAGAAAAGGCCCAGTATAGATGTATACAGGGTGTCCCCAAAAATTTGACATCATTTAAAAAGCAATTATCTTAAAAACTACTAATGTGGTACTATAGCTTCACAACACCTAGTTGGCCGCTGGTCTCGTGATTACCACGTGTCGACTGGTCTTTCTCTGTTTCTTTCCACGCCCACGTTGCTTTCAGATCCGAGGAAAGAGAACAAACGCCTTATTTTCATCATTTTTTAAAATTTGCTTGGCAACTTTTCTTCTCTCCAACACGAATTCCAACCTTCATCGACTGGACCACATCCATCTTCTCTTTCCTCGGATCTGAAAGCAACGTGGGTGTGGAAAGAAACAGAGAAAGACCAGTCGACACATGTGATAATCACGAGACCAGCGGCCGACTAGGTGTCGTGAAGCTATAGTACCACACTAAGACTCGCTCAATGAAATTGGACAGTTTAGGTGTTGAACATCGTAAGTTTATTCTGGGACTGATTTCATAAGTGCACTGTCTGTGACATGGTACACGTCAAGTCGGTAGTTAAGCTCTTGCCAAACACACTGTAGCATGTGTCTGGTAATATTATCCAGTGTGGAACTGATTCTCTGCTTGAGTTCATCAATGTTAGCAGGAAAATACAGACATAGATCAGTCCTTTTACATATCCCCATAAAAAGAAATCCCATGGAGACAGATCCGGTGACCATGGGGGCCATTTCATCAGAAAACTGTCTTCATCTTCACCATACTTGATCCATCTCTCAGGCAGATTCTTATTAAGATAAGCATGTAATGTCCTTTTCCATTAAATATAAAATCTGGATCTGTTTCTAAATATTCTGTAAAAATGTGAGGTTATTTCAACAATCTGAGAACTAATTTTTTATTTATTGCGGACTTTTTGTCCACATCTTAGTAGTTTTTGTGTTGTTTCTTCTTCACTATGTTTCAGCCAAATTTCACCTTTGACCTTCTTCAGGTGATTTAACCGCGACCTCGGATAGGAATGCTGAGTCTTGTAACCGTATCGCCAGAAATTACTGCTTTCCATAGTTGTTGTCTATCGCACCACGTTTTTGACAAGGTAAACCTCTGGCCGGCTTGGGTAGGAATTGAAACCACTATCTTCTGACAATGCTCACCTGGAACTGTAGAGACTCAATGCCTCTATCCGCCGCGCCACAAAAAGTCCGCAATAAATAAAGAATAAAAAATTGATTCTCAGATTAAGAAGCCTCATCTCAAAATGATTCCAATTAAAGACAATTATTTCAACAAGAATTGCCAAAATTATTGGCCTGCAAAATCATGTAAAAATTTTTGGGACCCCCAGGATATATATAATTTTTCTTTTCTTTTTAAAGCAAGGGCATAAAGAGTAGATGCTATGTTCTAAGCCTATCCAGTAATAAAAACTGATAGGAAACAATTTTGACTTCCAATATTATCAAGGATTCAAATCAAGAATTTTTTGTATATAACTTTCATTGACTTTGCATATTCTCTTTTATTCTTAGTTTCATTGCTATATTATGAGAAGGTGCTGAAAAGTTCTTAGCTTAACCAAAAAGAGAATGATCTAGAGTCATGTCATGTACATACTATTCCACATATTCATCCCAAAATATTTTGTTTGATTGGGCAGAGAAATTTTGGGTAGCCTTTGTAAGTGCAAATCCATTAATAAAAGAAGTTAAAACTAAATATTGTCGACAGGGCTTAGAATATGCTAATTGTATGCTCCGCAGGGATAAGACCCCCAACTTCTTCCAAAAAAGGTATCCTGAGTATAGCACTAAACTTCATTCCATGGTAAGGTTCCAGGTTCTGAGGAGTGTGAAGTACCTATTCATTGCCATTACTCTCAGGTCCACTCTGGTCCAAAGTAGTAATAATACCTGTTAGCATCCTATCTATAGATCTGTTGAAAAATTATTTTTATTGGATAGGATCATGGGCAAACAAAAAAAACCTTATGAAACAACTGCACAAAAAAAAATGTAAATATGAACATACATTGAGCACAATTCCCTAACCCATAGGCATAAAATAATTCTAGATTGGTTGACATGCCATTAAAGTCAATCAATCATAAATCTTGATGAATCATTATCTCTCTCTCCCTATTTTTCTTTCTCACTGGAACACACAAAAGAACACATTCTGCAAACAACCAGAAAAATAATTCCAGTTCATTTACATTTCTGAATGTTAAAAAAACAAAAACAAAACACACACACACACACACACACACACACACACACACACACACACACACACACACCAAAAACATGCTAATTAAAACTAAAGAAAACCCATTAATCTATACAGACTGTAAATTCAATATTTTAAAAATCAACTTTCATATTCTTTTATACACTTTATGCAAAACAGCATCCTGTTGTCAGGCCAAAAATCCATTATGATGTTTGTTAGAGAATATTTCAAAAACTTGAAACAATAAATACAGAGTAGAAAAACAGAAAACAAAAAACAAAAAAAAACACAATCCATTTTCCTTGCAAAGCAGTACAGTTTTAAGTTCAGGCCATCAACTAATATTTCTCCATCAATATTGCTTTTAACTGAAACCAGTGGGAATAATGTCAGTCTGAAAAAGATAGGGATAGGGGGTGTGTGGGAAGCAGAGAGACCTTCCTGTTGACCTCACATAGCTGACATTAATAAAACCCCAATTTTATGATCTACAAATTGTCCTGTCTAGAGTTCACGATTGGTTAACTCCTTAACTACAGTCCCTTCATTGGTTAGGGAAACCATTTGGAACAAACTGTCATTTGGATTTAACGCCAGCCAAAAAGTAATTTGGTTTGCCATAGACTTTTGTAGCAGACAATTATCTGTATTTGTTCATGTACTTATCAGAACATTTGTTTAGAATTGGAGTGTTTGATAAACTTAGTCTCATTTACAATATATGTCTTGTCCTTGAGAAAGTAGGAGGGAGAAAATGAGAGGGAAAGTGAGAGAGAGAGAGCGTTCACATTTTACTATCAATTCTAATGAAATTTTATTTCAGTTAATTGACTATGTGGGTAATTAAAACCACGGGCATTTGAAAGTTTAATTGTTCTCAAATCCTCTATTACTAGCTGAAAACCTGCCCTTTACATCAGTCTCCTCCCTTTTTCTGTGTTAATGGTAGTTTTCTTTTTTACCACTTTTTTTTGTTCCCCGAAGAATATATTTTCATAGATTCAAATCTTCTATATAGTTAGCTATTTCTCTTTCATCTCTACACGCACTCTAGATTATCTTGGAGCACCATTCCCTATGCAGTCTAACTTTAAAAAAAGCCAGCACATCAAAAGAAGCTCAAAATATTTGGAGGTTACAATTCCAGACTTATTGAGTTACGTTTACAGGCAAATCCATTGTTATTTTAAGATTGTATACAGTTTAACTTTCCCTTGTCCAGTTGCAAATTCTAACTCTAAGTATGATATTTGTCACTACCTCCCAACAGACAGGACTTGACACAAGGTCAATGACCTGAAGGTGGATTATAGTGGGGATTTGGGGGGGAGGTCGGTCACAAGCTGGAACCCTGCTGGTCTGTGCTGCTCATTGACCCACCAAGTGCAATGTGGGCCTAATAAGCCAAGCAGTTTCGCGAACCCAAATCTGGGTCCAGGCATGGATGCCGGGTTATAGCTTAAACTAGACAGCAAGGTCTAGTGCTATACATAAGGGACAAAGGTGTCAATGTTGCAGCTTGCCCACCCGAAGGTGGCTCAGTTGAATCTGCCATTGATTTCGATACCCCATCCGGCACGAATGCCAGACAGCCCAGCTAAAGCCAGGTAAGTACAACCAAAGTTAGTGGGGCATATTATACATGAATACTTTGGACTATGAAATTAAGAAAAAGAAATTCTCATGTATAATACAGACTTTTTGGAATTTGTAGCAGCTAAATTTTACCTGAATTTAGCATTTGTTCACATTTTTATCAGTTTGTACTGAATAAAAAATAATTCATATAGTTTATATATATGTCTTAAAAAACAGAAAATTTACACAGTATTTAGAGCACTTATTCATTTATACAATTCAAGCCTTTATAATAGCTATTTTGATTGTATAATGTTCCACTAGAAATAATAAAATGTTGGTATCTTTGGATTAGAAGATAAATCTTTCTATAAAAAGCTCACATTAAGAGAAACAAAATTATAAACACACATTCAAATGGATATTCCTCTGAAATGGTGTAAAATTACATTAGTTTGGACTACAGATATAACTTACAGTCATCCCATCTTGAATATACATAAATGATTACAGTATTACTATATCTGATGGTTAACACAATATGGTATCTACCTAAGAAATCCATTTCCATAGTAACATAAGGTATTACTTGGTAATTCTTGAGCCAGAAGAGAGAGAAACAAGTTAAGACAACATAACTTAATCTCTTTCTCTTTTCACTTACCTGCCCACTTCATATACTTTGGTCTTCTCTATTTTCTTTGTCAATGTGCGTGTTATATATTTTGCTAAATAGTTATGGCTTTTATCTAAATGCTGCAATGTTTACAGTTCAAAAATCTCAAAGACTGAGTAACAACCAAGATATTAAAAAAAACTATTTAAAATACAAGATTAGTTATACTTGTTACCACAAAACTGACTCAAAACATTTCACATTAAGCTAAATTGAAATTAATTCATGATTTTTTTTTTCGCAGGTAATAACTAGGAAGACTACATTACCTAATCTTTCCATTTTTTTTCCTTCTCCTCTCCCTTCTATTTCACTATAACTTACTATGATTCAGTCTTCTCTCTACTCTCATTAGATCATGCTGTGCAATTTCTTCTTCTGTATGATTTCTCTGCTTTTTTTTTTCTTCCCACACCTTTTCCGTTTATTCTAGTGATTTGAAAGGAGTTCAGTTGATCAATGCTACTGCATTCTAAATTGGCTGACAGAACTGCTGATCCAGATAATCCTATCATTTGAAAAGGAAATTATATCAGCAATTAAATCTTCAACAGCTGTGTACTTCCCAGGCAAAAATACTAAAATTTTAATGATATTGGATATATTTTGTCTTTTCTTCAGATAATGTTTTTCATAAATTCTCTCAAAAATCATAATAGAACAATTTGTTTGTATTCTACTATAAAAAGCTTAAAATAAATGTAGAAAGTTAGGAGCATATTTTAAAATATATGCATGACTTATACAGTATTACCCATATAAATATGTGTTTTTTATGAGAGGAAAAAAAAAAAAGAGGCTAGTTTTCTTCTAATTCAAAGATACCAAGATTTTATTTCTAGTTGAACATTATAAATCAAAATAGATATTATAAGACTTTGGATTTAATGAATAATTTGAAGAGAGGAAAAGGTGAAGAATGCTGCATACCCCCACCATCATTCCAGAATTTCAAGAAAGTTTTTAGTTTGGTTTCTTTTGCTTCAGAGCATTATCAACCTACAGGAGTTATTTAAAGCCAAATTCATCCTTGTGGAACAGCAGAGATACTATTTAACCCATAGCAAGGGAGGGGATAAAGGGTTTCATAGCTTTGGCTTGGATTCTTTGTTTAAAGGCATATCAACTTCATGGGTTAGTTGGTTGTTATGTTTTATGGCATAGCAACCCTTTTTGGGGTCATTTAACATTGAATTAGGTTGTTTTGATAAAAGTTCAAACAATTCCATTTAGTACAAGTACAGATATTTTTGTTTACATGTAGTTAAATGTCAAAACAGTTCTATTTCAAGTAATTCAGTTTAGCATAAGTACGCAGTTTAGTTCTATTTGACCCATAGATAGGACCCTATGAGGTGCTACCAGTTCGGGCCAGAGTGGAAGGGGTACTCCACATTCCCCAAAGCTTCAGCATTACTGGAACCTCAACATCAGATTGTTTAGTGTCATATCCAGGACACTCATTGGGAGGAAGTCTTACCCCTGTGTAGAGAAGCAGTCAGGGTATTCTACTGTCCCAGCAAACTGGGTAAACCTTCATAGGTTATTCAATGCCAAATTCATGCTTGTTGAACAGCAGTGGTACTATTTACCCCATAGTAGGGAGGGGGATAAGGGGCTTCATACCTTTAAAAAATTAGTATGGGTGTACTTATTTATAGTAAGTGTACATTGAAATAAATACATAATTTATATATCTTATACACACCTTTATCTTGAAGTGATAAATTCTAATCTTCAACATATAGTAAAATATGTCTCAGTGATGATAATCTTTAAGATGGTATGCTGTATTTGCATGCTCGGTTTTTGATTGATTATATCTCTTATTCATCTTCATGTATCGATTGAGACTTGGTGGGGAAACAAAAAAAAAAACAAAAAAAACCCCACACATACAGAAATACTGAGTCATCTACACTGTCTACCAGTAAGAGTAAAATCCTTCCAATTCTACTTCAACAATTGTCTATTTCTCTCAATATATTTATTTTTCTTCATCTTTTCTTATCAGTATACAAATCAAAACACCCCCTCTTTAAACAAAAAAAAAAAAACAAAAAAAAAAGAAAAAAAAAAAAGAAACTGTTCTTCCTTCCGACACCAGACTATTAGGAAAAACACAAACCTATATTTTCAATGTCTCCAAGCAGTTTTTTTAAACATTTTTTTTTTTTGTGTCAATAGATATTTTTCAACAATCCAGCCAGAACGATCATTATATACAAACTCGTTACATCCCACTGCTTTTGTAAGAATGCAACATTTCAGATTAATTTCTTTTGCCTATCACATACTTACCAAGGCAATGGCTAAATAGTTATGGCTTTCATCTAAATGCTACAAGCTTTGCAATTCAAAACCCAGAAAGACTGAGTAACAACTAAGATATTAAAAACTATTTTAAATGACAGATTAGTGATCCTTGTTGTGACAAAACTTATACAAAAGATCTTTACAAGCCTTACTGGAATCTCAATAAATTCATGAGTTTTTTCACGGGTAATAATGAGGTAGACTACATTACTTAATCTCTTTTCCCCTCTTTCACCTTAATCTTCTATAGTTAAGTCTCCTCTCTTTTTCAATTTCTCTTTTCATTCAATTTTCTTCAGAGTACTTAGCTTAATGGTTATCATTGTAGGAAATG